>CM076577.1:1415286441-1415520969 GCA_034641835.2 Pinus albicaulis
CTAGAACAACGACTTATCATGCTTAAGTGCACCTCCGAAGACCGTCGTGTTGCATTGAAAACCCTTGAAGCAGCTAAGAAATGCACCAAAGCTCAGTATGACCGAAAATTCCACCCTCGTACTTTTCACGAAGGCGACCTTGTTCTAGTATATGACCAGGCCCATGATGTTCTTGGTCATGGGAAGTTCGACTCATTATGGCTAGGCCCTTACATCATCAGTAAGGATCTCGATAAGGGGGCATACCTCTTAGAGGACTTTGAAGGCAACCCCCTTCCTAATCCTCGCAATGCACTCTATCTTAAGAAATATTACCCTTAGCATTTCCCTTCTGAAATGCATGTTTTATTTTCTTTTAGATAGCCAGCATCTTTTTCGTTTTCGTACTTTGATACTTCACCAGGACATACCCTGTCCAGAAGGGTCACTTCACCTCCCCCCAAAATCGAATTTCCTCACTTACAAACACTTGTACTTGGGGCACCACTTTGCCTCCATACTTGTCTTTGTTCGTGTCGATTTTCGTCATGAGATACCATCTTGTACTCATGTTTTCATGGTCCCCCATGGGACCTTTACTGTGTGGCAGCACCATCAAGTCGCCCTTGTTTAGAGCATCCAAGTTGAGTCATCATCGCATTCATGGAGTCTATCCCGAGTCCCTTTGTTCCCCGCTATAGTCCTCCCTCCTTCATTTCTTGGTCTCTTTCTTATGTCGCACATTATGGCCGTTAGTCCCACTGTCCCCTATCCCTTATGAGACTGTGTCAGTCGCTGCCATGTCATTCATGTCCTTTATTCTCTAGCAAGGGAAGTCGTCCATTTGCTACTCAGTCCCCTCCATTCCATCATCATCATTGGTATTAGTCTGTCAGTCACTCTACTATTTTCTCTCATGCCTTAGTTGAGGATCTCGCATTGCCTCACCTATGGCGGACCTCCTTCTGTCGACATCAGCTCCTTCATTCCAGAAGACAGGTCTAGAGGGCGGTGTACCTTGGTTCTAGCTTCCACTCTTGTTCGGTGCCTCGGATCAGGCAAAGGGATCTCTCATTTCCCTTTGACTTGATTGTTTCTCCACTCCAGCTCCTTTCAGCATGATCGAGATCCGTATGCTTGATGGTTCAGTGATGCAGCAGTCGCTTTTGGTGATTCCCGGGTGTGTGTGAGATGTCTCAGCCCTCATGAGGGGGTGGCCCTGCAGGTAGCCCCCCACATGCCCGGATGACCTCTTCATTGCAGCCTTCGATGCAACTCCATATATTTGATGATGGCGGCCTTAGCCGCTTGCAGCGCTTCTTTGATTTACATATATCAATCAGATTTTGTGAGCCCTTCCCCACTTATAGGGGGGATTTGGGTTGTAGTTGTATCTCATGTACTCAGATATTATTGTATAAGTCCTGGCTGTTATCCCAGGCACAGCATGTATATGGGATCCCTCATTGTATTTCTATCTGGCTCATGTTTATGCCGGCTGTACTTTATGGTTCGGTCCCTTGTTTACTGGACACACTATTCTTTTGTACTTTGTCTCGGCTGGCATAGGTATGCCTCCCCCGCCGCCTTTAGCACAGGTACCCTCTCATAAAAAGAGACTTGTTGCACCTGTAAGTCTCGTCTCCTCAGGATCTAGTTCTTCAGCACATTAGTCTACCTCACATATCTCTCTCTGACTTCCCTTTTGATGTCTGGTGATTGAGTTCTTACAGCGTACTTCGGTCATACGATTTTCTCCTAACACTCACACGTTAGGGGGCAATCTGTTACACCATTTTTTGGTCATCTAACCTACTATCATTAGATGGACCCAAGTACACCATGTAAGACCAATTTTACCCTAAGTAAAATTGCCTTCACTATGTAAAATAACTTAATAAAACACATTTATTAGGTTGTTTGTGGTCTAAACAAGAAACCCCAAAAGGAAATATTAAACAAACCTATATTTGTTTGATTTTCCTCAAGGAATAATTAATTAAACAATAATTTAATTATTATTCCTAGTCATGTTTAACCCAAAACAAAGAAATTGATTAGATAAATCTTTATTTATCTTATTATTTTCTAGGAATAATTATTTAAATCTTATTTAAATAATATTCCTTGTTAAATATGACTAAATCGCCCATAAATAATTAAATAAATCATTATTTACTTGATTATCCTTCAACCACTTCCTTAAAATGATAAATAAATCATTTATTTATTTATTATTCACAAATAAAGGGATTTGACCCAAGTCAAATACTTTTTCCCTGCAACAAATATAATAAAATATTCCATAAAAGGTGGATCTAGATTTGGTTAATGTTATTTTAATCATGCACCAAGATCTAGAATGACCCAATATTTTTTTATAAATAGGATAGGTTTTCCTACCATTCTTCACCTTTTGTTGCCTATTAGATCACTATGGATCTATACACTTGGTCACATTTTCTCCATTTTTGCCTTGTGAGCTCCCATTGAGTTCTATGTTTGTCTGGGTTTTCTACACCAACAAGAGAGAGAAATACTAGATCTGAAGTGTTGAGGACTTCCAAGAACCCATCCCATTGATGAGAATTGGAAAGACCTTCTTGTTTTCCTCCCAGGTGCCCTTAATACAAAAAATTATTTCAAAAATATTGTTCCTGTCTTGTCTATTGGATGTATGGAGCAAAACCTTATTTTTACTGCTTAATGTCTCTTTATGCATAGATCTGGATTTTTGCAGCATTTGTCTTGATCAACTAACTGCAGATATGAAGATATTGGCAGCCGTATTTGATTTTAGGGCTATAAGTTATGCGTAGCTAAAGTGGTTTTTTTTCGTACACTTCAACAAAAGATTCATACTAACATAATCCCTTAATCTTCAAATTCTATGTTCAACCTTCTTCTTCGCTGCTATGTATAGGTGGATTTTGGTATGCGAAGGGTTTCCCTGATATGCCAAATGGCCATGATCCAGTGCTTGTGAGGTGGAGTTCATCCCTCTAACCCTTTTGCTTTAGTTTTGGGCCACGAGGATCGTCATCCTCAGCCCTCTCCCTTCATTGGCCTGTGGGGAGGGTTTCGGCCTTAAAGAACCACCATAAAACCTGTACAAGGCAAACAAAATGTTAATAAAAACCATGCGGGGTTGGGAATATTTCTTCAGAGGTTGGCGGAGGAGGTTGCAGAGAGGAAAAATGTATGGAGGAAGGATTTTTAATGCTGGAGGGAAAAAAAATGGTTTTAAATGGACTTTGGCATGAAAATGGGCATAAGTGGTTTTTGGAAAACCATTGGCAGTTTTCGCGTGACCCTTGGGCGGTAAGTGGTTTTTCCCAGAGGGAATGCAATCCAATTATAATGCGCCATGTGGCCTTTACACTACCGCCTATTTCACGCAACTTTGGAATGTTAAACCATGGATGAAAAAATCACACGATATTGATCATACACCGTCGGATCTAGGGGGAAGATACAACGGCTACGAGGGAGCACGATGGAGAGAAGTGAATGGCGGGGAGAACTTAGTGGATGACAAGTGGCAAGAGGTGATTGGAGGAGGGCTTTGCATAATGGATGGTAGGTCCAGAAGAGTTGGGTTTTCAGGATGAATGAGGACCGTTAGATCATGTAGATCAACGGCGGAGATCATTGCGGAGGGTGGATGGATAAGCCAAAAAGGTAAGGGGCGGGGGCTAATGATCACCATCAGATCATAGAGATCTATGGCTTGGATCTTATCGATTTTTCACTGAAAATTGTCACCTTGAAATTATCCTATCTATATGAGCTCATTATCACACATACTTTCCTCCTATGCAAGTCTTAAAATATCAGTTCCTCATGTCAAGCCTCAAAAATAAGAGAAAAGCTCTCAAAAGTCTCTAAAACTCTGGTATCGCAATTTCTCTTTGTCTTACCTGTGGTCCTGCACCTAATGGTCATGTCTCACGCGTACCTGACTGCACTTTCTCTGTGTTAAGAGTGCGGAAACCTATAAAATATTAAAAGGGCACAAGTAAACTCAAAAATCTCACTCTCAGTCATTTCTAGAAGCTTCTAGAAGGAATCTTGCGGTGGCAAGTCCACTCCTTTCAGGTTCATGTATCCCATGACTTAAGGAGCTAACCCCTTGATGTGAGGAGCTTATCCCTTTCAAGAAGGACTCTATCCCTTCATAGTTGGAGCTGTAACCTCCTCTTTTGCACTATAAAAAGAGGCCTTGGGCAGCCTCAAAGGGAGTTCAAGCTTTAGTGTTATTTGAGGTAAAGTGTTGTTGGAACTTAGACTCCTTTAGCTGAGATTTTATGAGGAAAGATTACATACCTGTATGTATCTCAGTTGGGAGAGTGAAAGATCTATCAAAGTAGAGGAAATTCATGCTTCGGACCCCGGGAGGACCTGTTCAACATCAAGGCTGAAAATTTTGTAAGGTTCTTCTACTATTTCAAAGTTAATACAAATAAGTTTTTTTTTTCTCAATAAGCTATCATTTGAATGTTTATTTTATAGATTCCTTGATCACCATAATAGATATGATTTATGAATATATGCTATGCAGGTGCTATTTGATGTTTTTTTGTTTGTGATTGTAGTTCTTCAAAGATAACTCTTTCGGGCGACTGAAGGACGATTGCTACAAACAAACGTTGGATCAAGGTAGGATCATAACACCTTTGTAGCATTTACTTATAAATCGTGATATATATAGAGAAAGATAGATTTAATTGTCTGTTTGTTGCTAGACTATCTTATAAATCATGATATATCTAGAGAAAGATAGATTTAATTGTCTGTTTGTTGCTAGACTATCTTATGATACTAGGGAGATCGATATTGTCCACAAGATCGATTTATCTGGCCAACAAATTGGCGACTCCACTGGGGAAAGAATTTGACTTTTGGTTTTTCTTTTATTTTGACTTGAGAAAATGGTTTTTTCTAGTTTTTGATTGATGTATACTGGCTTGGGTATCTTAGTTTTACTTTTCTTTGAAAATTTTTGAAGTATTTTTTGTTTTTCTTGAGCTTTTCTAGGGACCGCACCTTGTTTTCACACACAGTACGGGCATCTTCGTACTTTCCTTAAGTAACCAGTGCGAGACCGCACCTGTTGCTTCTGGGACCTACGGACCCTGTTAAAATTTTTGAAAAACTTAAGATTTCTCCTTCCAGTTTGAGTTTAGATATAATTTATGATTCTTAGCATCTACACAAATCTGTATTTTTATGTCAAAAAGCCTTGTTTATGAGTTTATTTCGACAATTTTTTATCTCATCAATCTCTGTTAAGTTAATTGGGTGTTTTGAGTCTCTTTTTTGAGAAATTATTAATTTGATTTTCTTTGGTCATTACTTTGTGTTTTGTCTCAGTTTTTTTCACAATTTTGCATTTTTTTTCTTTTGTTTTTGCAAAAAACATCTCCCCCTCATTCGTCGAGCGGGGGGGGGGGGGTGCTAAATTGTGTATGAGTGTTAATCAACTTTGAGTATTTTTATTTTTGATCTTTGGAACTCTCACCCAATTTTATTTACTTACACTTGATTGGTTCTTAGATTACATTAGAATCATCTTGTGTTTGAGAATTCTCTTGCATAGATCACATTTGCATAATTAGAATTCTCATTTTCAGAATATGAGTGAAAAATGTGCATAAATTACATTTGCATACTTTTCAAGTGAATTGTGCATAGATTACAATTGCACAGTTTACATTCTGAAAAATCAATCGTAGATTTAGATCAGTTTCTTTAATTTGAATTTACATGTTTTTATGCTTGTTTTAAAAACACAAAAATAAAAAATATGGAATCGACTAGCATTAGTTTTTCTTAATGAAATTAGTGCATTAGAGAATTTTTTATATTTTTCTTATTGATCAATTTTTGCATTGTTGGAAGTGAATGGAAAATATCTCCTTACTTTAGTTAGGATTCATCGAATTGAAAAAATTACATTATCATATTCAATTGCATTCAGTTTTGGGTCAGGTCATAACACCATTGGTTTCATATCCATTTACCCTTTGAGTAATAACAGCCTAAATAAAACAGTTCTTAATAAAATTCATCTAGTAATTTTTACATTTTTAGGGCTCTTTCCACCAATCTAGCTCAGGATTAGTGCTTTGGAATAGGTTATAGTTAACTTTCCAAAGCAACTAAAACAAACAAATAGTCGATCCTGCGGTAGGAAAAATTCCAATTGTTTCATGTATGCTCTCGGAAGCTCCTCATAAAGGAGTCAAGCACGAGATCATATCTAAACCAGTGAGGTAATCAATCCTTCCTCATTGGGAACAATAGAAGATATACACGTATTAAAAATGGTAAACCTCGGATAGACCATTGTCAAGGAGCCTGGGGTCACTTGTTGGTAAACCTTGGATTATTTTAAGGAGCCTTGAAGGGGATTGAGCTTTGTTACTCTTCCCTTGCATGTGTATCATATCATAGACTGTTCCCCCAGGTATATTTGTTCATTTTGGTGACCTTAGTGGCCATAAAATATAGTATTCTTTCCCAAAGTGACGGTGGATGGAAGATCCCAGTGTACCTGGAGCAGACATCGGCTAGACACACTTGGACTCTCCGGAGGTTTATCTTCACTCAAGATGGCATAGTGGAGAAACTTGCACCAGTCTGTTTCATTAAGCAAGTTTTCGGGGTAACTGTTCTAACCGCCATTTCTGCATTAAAATTTTACGATGTTGGATTTCATCACCAACTAGTGTTTTTAGTGCGGGAATCTATTGTTTGTGTGTGGTTTGACTCCTAGATTTGATAGCATGTGTTCATTTGTTTTTTTTTTACTTTTAGAGACCATAGGTGTGAATTGTGAATTTTAATTGTTAGGTGTGAATTGTAAATTGTAAATTTTATTTTTAATTGTTAACAAAATTCACTGAAGTTGAATATAATGGCAACTGTTCTAGAAGTTACCAACCAAGGAATCCCTCTTAATGAGAATCCTAGTACTTTTCCTTTCTTTGGAAATGTTGATCCTCCTTATATGGCTACATTATCATTACCTGGATTTACAATAGATTTACCGATATGGTTATTTTCAACTTCGTTGGCCCCGAATACTCCAGTTGTTCCACCTCAACCGAATGCTTCACCTCAACAGAGTTCACCATCTCAACATTACCAACCTTCTATTGACCCTTTACCTTCTTCGTCCAATATTTCTTCCTCCATTTCTTCCTCTTTTCTTGGTAAAAGCCTTGATGCTAGTAACCAGGAAGCTAAGAAGAAGAAGAAAGGGAAGAAGAAGAAGAAGAAAAATAAGGAAGAATTCAACTAGTCAACCATGGTTGTAAATGTTAGTAGTGTTGAGGAAACCTCCAACATGCATCATAAACCCAAATACCCTTGCAGGATTTGTAAGGGTGACCACTTCCTTATCAAATGTCTTGGTATTCCAAAGGTCTTGGAAGTATGCTCAGAAAAATCCTATCAACTTTCCGTTGATCCATCAACCAGTGATAGTCAGGTTCTTGGGAAAAAGGGTAAAGTTAGGTTTCCTTGTAAGTTGTGTGAAGGGAGTCATCAAACTCAAATTTTACCTCACATGGATGAAGCCTAAAAATTGTTGGAAAACCTTACTGTTCCACAGCAAGAACTTTCAACTGGTTACCGTCAAATTTCTCCCAACCTACTGTCAACTGACGAAGTGATTGATCCAATTCCAAGTACAGTCAATCCCACTCTTCCATTGAAGAGTTAAACTCATATCACTCAGGTTGATGATCCATTAGTTGATCAAGTGGTCGACTCAATTTCCCATTCGGTCGATCCCACTCTCCCTGAAGAGAGTGAACTTCATATCGCTCAGGTTCTTCTTGTTACATCATATTCTTCTATGCCATGGGGCATTTCACCTGTTTCTACGGAACCCCCTCCAAGTACCGAGGTCTTTTCCTTTGATTGGAATATACTGACAGAACCTCATCTTCCTTCCTACATCCCTTTCCAAATCATTGTGAAGTTTGGTGGTAGGGACATACACCGCACACAGGTAGATGAAGGTGCTTCTATTAATATTTTATCCTCAACTGCTTGGAAATATTTGGGTTCCCCTCAGCTTGTGCCTATTACGCAGAATCTAAAAGCTTTTAACAGAACCATTAGTGAAACTTTAGGGATCCTTCCTAAGTTTTCTATTACTTTGGAAGATAAAACTGTCTGTATTGATCTTATGGTAGTTCGAGGTCCCTTGGATTTCAATTTACTCCTTGGGCGAGACTATGTCTATGCAATGAAAACTGTCCTATCGACACTCTTTCACGTGATGTCTTTCCCTCACAATGGAAATATTGTGACTGTAGACCAGCTTTCGTTCCCTAGTCTTGATTCGACTACCAATAATCTGACATCCCTGAATGTTCCTCATACGAAAGTGGTATCTACCCCACCATGGGTTAATTATGTTGCAACTAGTCCCATGTTTTCAATTACCGATGTAAGCAAGCCTCTCACTATTTGCTCGACTTCCTATGACTTAGATCCGGTAATTGACATGGAAAACTCTATGGGATTATTTGAACATGATGTTCTTATCCAATTTGATTCCCTTGACATGTGTTCCTTCTAGAGAACTATTCTTCCTTCTGATGAAGACCTCTTGGAAGCCATGATCAAGGCGTGTCCATTGACATGTGTTTCTTCCAGTTGGAAGCCATGATCAAGTCAACAAGGATAGTTCCTTTTACTGTGTCAACCTCGTTAAAAAATGAATTAGTGGCCCGTGAGGAGAGTTACTTTTACTGTGTCAACCTCGTTAAAAAATGAATCATTGAGTGTGAGGATAGTTCCTTTTACTGTGTCAAACTCATTAAAAAATGAATCAATTAGTCAAGAGCATAGTTCCTTTTATTGTGTCAAGCTCTTTAAAAAAAAATGAAACAAGCTTCCAAGAGGAAAGTTCTTTTCCTATGTCAACCTTGTTAAAAAATGAAACAGATTCTTACGGGGATAATTCCTTTTACTGTGTCAACCTCGTTAAAAAATGAAACATTTAGGTGAGGATAGTTCCTGTTACTATGTCAACCTCGTTAAAAAATGAAACAAATCCTCCCCTAATTGGGTCGAGTCTTTGACTAGATCTCGTAAATGTTAAGTCATATATTTAGGTTAGTTATTTCAGTTTTTGCATAAATTTCTTACAGTTTTAGGTCAGGTCTTTCATATGATCTCTTAAATGAACCTTCATTCCATCCAACTATTAATTACCAGTAGTCTATTTAGTTGAATGAAATGAAGCTGGGGGGGCATGTGCTCAAACAGATTACGCTTAGGGGGCATTAAAACCTATCTGAAGCATAGTTTATCTCTGTTTCAAGATTTTGTAAAAATGAAACTTATCTTGAGTCCATTTCGTTTATTATTTTCAAGACTCGTTAAACTCATGAAAATCCTGAGATTATTTTGCTATCTTTCGTTCTCATAAAACAAACGAAAATGCTGAGTTCTTTCCATCTTTTCTTGCTCGTAAATTAAATTGAAAGTCGGCCACATGAGTACATTTTTATCACTTTTTCGAACTCGTTAAAACTTATGAAAAAGAGAAACACATGAGTATATTTTTATCCATTTTTCAAACTCGTTAAAACTTACGAAAAAGTGAAATCTTGAGTTCTCTTTTAAGCCCTTTTCAAACTCTTTAAACATGAAAAGATTTCCAAGTACTTGACTTTTCGAACTCGTTAAAGTAAATGAACAGTCGTCCCTTCAGTATAATTTTACCCCTTTTCTAGACTGAAATGGACTATTTACGAAAAAGGTATACATTGACTAATTACGGTCAATAGAGTTCTCTCCCACATTATTTTATCCTTTTTCTGGCTCGAGAGACTAACTTTACGAAAAAGTACACGCATGGAGTTTTCTTAAGTTTTTTCTTCTAACTCCCTAGAAAAGAAAAACATCGAGTTTCTCCTATACTGGACTCGTTAAAATTTAACAATAAAGGACCTGTTCAATTTTAATCAGGAATGAACCACTCCTTCTTAGGGTTCTAATCTTAAACTAAGTTGGACTCATCCGAAGGATGAGCTTATAAACAAGCAAATGTTATCTTCCTTAAGCTTGTCAAAAATAAAGAGGTACTTGCTGTTAGACTCAGTCTTGTCAGTCCTCTGTCAGAGTCAAATTCACCAAGGTTCATTGCTCGTCATTTGCAGTCATTAAATGCCATTTTGGTCAAAAAGAGTCATTTTAATTCTTGAGTCCAGGGTTTTATCTTCAGAAGTGTGAAACAACGCTTGCAGGCGAGAGGGAGGTTCAATAAGTTTTCATTTCAGGATTTTCATCGTCAAAAATGCTCGAGGATGCTTCTTCTTCAAAACAGAGTTTTGAAGAAGAAGCTGTCAAATTTGTTTTTAAATGTGTAATTTTTTAAAAAAAAATTTGGGCATGAAATGCTTCAAACGCCGCCATGATCCTTTGCCAAAATTCAACATCGGTCATCCCTGCAGAATGAGCAAAGAGATTCATCATTAGTTCAAATGAAATGAAAAAGTCCCAAAAACAGAATTTGTAACTAAAGGCATTTTCAAACATTATGAAAATGAGTTTGGCAACATTAAGATTAGAAATCTTGGTCATGTCTCCAAATGTGTAAAGCTCATTTGCACTCCAAGGGCATTCAGAAAATCCAAATGAAAGGCGAGTTTGAAGTTTGAAGAACAAAGCTGTCAATTGAAAGGGGCCGACTGTGTGGAGAAAATAGGGCACGATGCATTGAAAAGAGGCGCGGCACACTTGTTCAGCGCGACGCATAGAGCCAAGGGTCGTTGCGCATTTTTCCTCTGCCGCGGCGCACCAAACCAGCGCGGTGCACTGGGAGTGCACGCGGCGCGTTGAGCCCTCCGGCCCAAACTCATCAACATTTAACGATTTTTCAAATTCAAATGATCTTCCTGCTCCAAGTTGAAGATGTTGTGAAGGTTGCTCAAAATGGGTTATGGTAGGGATACATCAAGAATGGGAGGAGTCACAAGTTTTAAAGAATGCAGTAGGATTAAACACCGATTCGCAAATTTCAAATCATGGCTTTGGGCCTTCGCTACCGTGATGGAGTTAGATCTTCTTTCACTTTAATCTGTTGGAAAGTTTGCATCAACTTGGAATGCTCGACAAGGTCCCCTACATGTTCTGATAAATAATGCAGGAATTTTCTCTATTGGAGAACCTCAGGATTTTTCCAAAGACGGCTTTGAAGAACATATGGAAGTGAATCATCTGGCTCTGACACTTCTTACTCTTTTGCTCCTACCCTCTCTAATAAGGGGTTCTCCTTCTCGAGTAGTGAACGTCAACTCAAATATGCTTCATTTAGGTTTTGTTGACTCCAATGACCTGAATGTTACTTCTGGAAAGAGAAAATATAACAGTGTCATTGGTTACTCAGGAAGAAAACTTGCACAGATTATGTTCAGCAGTGTGCTTCAGAGAAAAATACCTTCTAAAGCTGGTCTAAATGTAATGTGTGTTTCTCCAGGAGTGGTTATGACAAATGTAGCACGAGACTTACCTCGAATTATGCAGACTAGTTATCACCTGATTCCATATTTCCTTTTTAATGCTCAAGAAGGTGCCAAAAGTACATAATTTGCAGCAACGGATCCTGACATTCCAGAGTATTGCAGTGTTCTAAAGGCTGATGATTGGCTAGTTTGTCCATATTTTTCTGGTGAGTGTCGCCCAACAAATGCTGCAGCAGAAGCACACAATGTAGGGACTGCTATAAAGGTTTGGGATAAGACATTGGACCTCAATGGTCTTCCTTCAAACACTGTTGAAAGGCTTATTGAAGGTGAAATGGTTCCATGTAAATATTGTCATCAGAATATGACAGAAGTGGACTACTGACTGGCCAGAGATTCAGATGTGTTCAACATTCAGTTCTTTTTGTATTCCAGGTATCAAAACCTCCCACCGCAGATTTTCTCATGTATCAAGTTGGTCATTAAAGTCAGCATGCACCTTTTGTTTATTGTTATGGTGATTTGCATTCTTATATCTGTGCTTTTGTTATGAGATTTCTAAATCACAAGGGCAACTAAAGGAAGGCTTCAACAAGTGCGTTCTGGTGACTGGAGGTGCTGGTTTTATCGGAAGCCACACTACCTTGCAGCTCCTCGAGAATGGCTATGAGGTTCATCGACAATTTAGATAACTCCATTGAAGAAACAATGAATAGAGTGAGGGATTTAGTTGATTAGTAATTCGGCCAAAATCTTCATTTTTTCTGGGGGATCCTTGCAACAAAGAGGATGTAGAGGAGGTTTTCTTTTTTCATTGGCCAAATTCGATGTTGTGATACATTTTGCTGGATTGAAGGCTGTTGGTGAAAGTCAATGACCGCAAAGCCAAAATTAAACAAAGATATCAACCATAGCAGAAAAATAGGAACAGATTGCCTATCTTTGTCTTTAGTTATGATTTGGAAGGTCTACGTTACAGGTGTTTCCTCCTTGTGGTTATCAACAGATTTCACATGTAGCGCTGCCCCTTTTCAGAACAGATGGACAACTCCTTTGCTATCTTCATGATTTTAGTTTGAAACAGCTCCCTCATTTTTGGTCGATTTGTTTTCTCATGGAGGAGTTTATTTATTGTATTGTAAAACATTTGTAAAGCATAGGAGGAGAGTTCTGGAGAAGTATGGGAGAAAAAATACAGAGCTTCACTGTACAGTTTTTGACAGAGAAATAATTAAATGGCGCAGCTCTAATTTGTAATATCCTTGCGGTATGAGTTTAGAAATTGTGTCTTTCTTTCTGTTTCATATGTAGCCTGTGATGTTTGACATTTCATTCATTATCATTTCTAATTGAATGCTTTTAAGTAGAAATGGTAGAATTCATCTTGCTGCTCTGCCTTGGAGAAGCGTTCATCTTTTGTGTATGTTTTCTTCTGTTGAAAAGGATTCATGTATGTATGCCCTTTTCACCTTCTTAACAGTCTTTCCACTTCATATTAAATTAAATTTGATTGCTGAAACCTCATGTCTATCTCGCCTTATAAAATACCCTGTGCCTTTGATTAAATCTCTCTGCTTCATGCTATTCCTTGGCCCCATACAGCCCAGAAAACTCAGATATTCATAAAAACCCCTTTCCTATCTATTTACTAGCCTAAAATCAGTTCCCATTTTAAGTCATCTCGCACCCTATTGCTCATTTTATCGAGATTGACTGGAGAGAGCCCTCTCCTGTCCTCGTAGGGTTAGCTACGAGGCTGAGCTTGGTTTGATGTTACCTTGAACCTCACCCTCTTTCAGCCTGAGGCAGATTCGAGCCCTAACATAGTGGCGACCATACTGGGGACGTCTTCCCTGGTAAAGGATGACAAAGTTCAGATCTGATCGTTGATGCTGAACAACGGTCAGACATCGCAAGGCTGAAATCATTCACCTGGCAACTTCATTTACTGAACAATCCAGAAATCAATGCTTTATGATGACTTCACTGCAGGGAGATTAGTAGTTTTAAGACTTTCAAGATGGATCGAGTTACAAGGAGATACGCTCCCATGAGCGGAGATCACATTCCAGGTTTTCCAAATAAAATTCCGAAGGTAGATTGGTCAAGAAATCTGCCTACGTTTAACAATGATGGCAAGAAGGATGCTGCTTTACATCTGGTTAGATTTCGTATGCATATTCGCAAGTTGAAGGTGGATTTTCCTGAATATTGCTTTATGAAGATATTCCTGGCCACTCTGGAAGGTGAAGCCCAATCTTGGTATGAAAATTTTCCGCCGGCCTGTATTTAATGTTTAAAGGATTTTCATGCCCTGTTCATTGAAAAATATCAAGCATCTTATCCATCATTAAATTTAATTCATGACTGTTGCAAACATGCTTCTACTTTTATTGAAAGCCTTGAGAAATATTATGAAGATGATAATTTCATGGATGATAAGATCATGGAATCCCTGTATGAGAATCCATTTCAGCAGCATAAAGACGATCATGAAAATTTGCAGCAAGATCAAGATTTTAGTGCGGTGGAAGATGAAGGAATTTTGCATCTTGACAGTCAACAGGAATTACATGAAATGGATCAGCAGTATGAGGAAAATCTGTATACTCCTTCACTTGAAATCAATGAAGACAATCATTGTTTGAGAAAAAGAAAACAAAAGGTATTATCTCCTCTATCTGAAGACGAGATAGATCAACTCTTGAATGGTCATGTTCCAGCTCAAGTTAACGCAGATCTGCAGTGTGCACATGGTCAAGAAGGTGATGGTGGAACTTCTTCCTTTTCTGAAAAGGATGACAGTCCTGTAAGCAGCTTTATAGATCAGCAGGTTGAAGATTGCCATATGGTTGAAAATGATGAAAGAGAAAGTTTTGTTTCAGATATGTCCACAGAAGAAGACAGCATACAGGAAAGTCAAGTTTCAATTTCAGAATGTGATGCAGTCAAGTCAGCTCTTTCAAATTTAGATCCAGATTCAAATCATGATGACCAAGAATATCTTGTGCAAGAGAACTCTATTGTTGAAATCATCTAGAATGCAGAAGACACAGTAATGGATCCAAATGTTCTCAGTCATAGTGCCAGTCCGTCATCAGAACAGAGTCTTCATAAAGAGGTAATTCAGTCAGTTTATAAAAAAAAAGATCAGACCTTCGTTCAAGTAAGTGAAGAAGTTCCTTTGAACAAATCTTTAGTAGATGATAAATATGATAGTGTTGGGTTTCAAGAATCATCTGAAATTTCTTTTTTCATGATTGATGAATGTAATGAGAATCTGGCTGTCATATCATATGAAGATGACCCACAAAATATTCAGAATACAGAAGATTAGACCATTCAGGATTCCCTTTCAGATTCTTCTTCATATGTTTCATGTTTTGAATTTTTTTTTCAAGAGGAGAGCTGCTCATCTACTTGTACAGAGTTTTTTGAGGACCAAGAACAAACTTTTACTGAAGAAAGATCAGAAGCAGGAGCAAAGGACACCTTGTTCTTTCAGCAGGAGGTAAATCTTCATGTTTTTCAGGATCCATTGGCAAATCTGTTGCAATCAACAGTAAAGGTGATTATTTCAGTGTTCAGTGATGAAGGAGATCAGGGTCAATTATGTTTTTGGATGCCTAGTTACCAGTATTTGTTGTTGACCAGGAGATCTGATCGGGAGAATCAGTCAAGAGGGCATCTGCTTGATTGGTTACATTGGAAGGCCCACTATACATAATGGTACATATTTCATCAGTATGCAGGTGGTTGTCATCATTCTTTCAAAACTTGATGAACTACTGCCTTTTTCAAAAGATTTGTAAATACTTGTTTTAGTCAGTCATGAGTCATTTGTGAGTCAGTTTCTAGTCAATAAATTAGTCGTGTCGATTTCTTGAAATAATGGACTCCATTTCCCAATGGAAGGAGGCACTATCTGCTCTTCCAAAGATCTGATGTTCTTGGCACCTCCACGGAATTGCAGCTGCCATCCCCATTGGAGCCAATGTTAGACTCAGTATTGTCAGTCTCTGTCAGAGTCAAATTCACCAAGGTTCATTGCTCGTCATTTGTAGTCATTAAATTCCATTTTGGTCAAAAAGAGTCATTTTAATTCTTGAGTCCAGGGTTTTGTCTTCAGAAGTGTGAAAAAATGCTTGCAGGCTAGAGGGAGGTTCAATAAGTTTTCATTTCAGGATTGTCATCGTCAAAAATGCTCGAGGATGCTTCTTCTTCAAAACAGAGTTTTGAAGAAGAAGCTGTCAAATTTGTTTTTAAATGTGTAAAAAGTTTTTTGGGCATGAAATGCTTCAAGCTCCGCCATGATCCTTTGCCAAATTCAACATCGGTCATCCCTGCAGAACGAGCAAAGAGATTCATCATTAGTTCAAATGAAATGAAAAAGTCCCAAAAACAAAATTTGTAACTAAAGGCATTTTCAAACATTATGAAAATGAGTTTGGCAACATTAAGATTAGAAATATTCATCATGTCTCCAAATGTGTAAAGCTCATTTGCACTCCAAGGGCATTTAGAAAATCCAAATGAAAGGCGAGTTTGAAGTTTGAAGAACAAAGCTGTCAATTGAAAGGGGCCGACTGTGTGGAGAAAATATGGCGCGGCGCATTGAAAAGAGGCGCGGCGCACTTGTTCAGCGCGACACATAGAGCCAAGGTTTGTTGTGCATTTTTCCTCTGCCGCGGTGCACCAAACCAGCGCGGCGCACTGGGAGTGCACGCGGTATGTTGAGCCCTCCGGCCCAAAATCATCAACATTTAGCGATTTTTCAAATTCAAATGATCTTCCTGCTCCAAGTTGAAGATGCTGTGAAGGTTGCTCAAAATGGGTTATGGTAGGGATACGTCAAGAATGGGAGGAGTCACAAGTTTTAAAGAATGCAGTAGGATTAAACACCGATTCGAAAATTTCAAATCATGGCTTTGGGCCTTCGCTACCGTGATGGAGTTAGATCTTCTTTCACTTGAATCTGTTGGAAAGTTTGCATCAACTTGGAATGCTCGACAAGGTCCCCTACATGTTTTGATAAATAATGCAGGAATTTTCTCTATTGGAGAACCTCAGGATTTTTCCAAAGATGGATTTGAAGAACATATGCAATTGAATCATCTGGCTCCGGCACTTCTTACTCTTTTGCTCCTACCCTCTCTAATAAGGGGTTCTCCTTCTCGAGTAGTGAATGTCAACTCAAATATGCTTCATTTAGGTTTTGTTGACTCCAATGACCTGAATGTTACTTCTGGAAAGAGAAAATATAACAGTGTCATTGGTTACTCAGGAAGAAAACTTGCACAGATTATGTTCAGCAGTGTGCTTCAGAGAAAACTACCTTCTGAAGCTGGTCTAAATGTAATGTATGTTTCTCCAGGAGTGGTTATGACAAATTTAGTACGAGACTTACCTCGAATTATGCAGACTGGTTATCACCTGATTCCATATTTCCTTTTTAATGCTCAAGAAGGTGCCAAAAGTACATAATTTGCAGTGTTCTAAAGGCTGATGATTGGCCAGTTTGTCCATATTTTTCTGGTGACTGTCGCCCAACAAATGCTGCAGCAGAAGCACACAATGTAGGGACTACTATGAAGGTTTGGGATAAGACATTTGACCTCACTGTTCTTCCTTCAAACACTGTTGAAAGGCTTATTGAAGGTGAAATGGTTCCATGTAAATATTGTCATCAGAATACGACAGAAGTGGACTACTGACTGGCCAGAGATTCAGATGTGTTCAACATTCAGTTCTTTTTGTATTCCAAGTATCAAAACCTTTCGTCGCAGATTTTCTCATGTATCAAGTTGGTCATTAAAGTCAGCATGCACCTTTTGTTTATTGTTATGGTGATTTGCATTCTTATATCTGTGCTTTTGTTATGATATTTCTAAATCACAAGGGCAACTAAAGGAAGGCTTCAACAAGTGCGTTCTGGTGACTGGAGGCGCTGGTTTTATCGGAAGCAACACTACCTTGCAGCTCCTCGAGAATGGCTACGAGGTTTATATCATCGACAATTTAGATAACTCCATTGAAGAAACAGTGAACAGAGTGAGGGATTTAGTTGATCAGTAATTTGGCCAAAATATTCATTTTTTCTGGGGGATCTTTGCAACAAAGAGGATGTAGAGGAGGTTTTCTTTTTTCATTGGCCAAATTCGATGTTGTGATACATTTTATCAGATTGAAGGTCAAGTAGAAAGTCAACTTGATCAAGAAAGCTTGAATTAAACAAAGATATCAACCATAGCGTGCGGGCCAGGGAACAGACATCTATCTTTGTCTTTAGTTATGATTTGGAAGGTCTACGTTACAGGTGTGTTGCCTCCTTGTGGTTATCACCGTATTTCACATGTAGCGTTGCCCCTTTCTAGGCTGCATCTGACAGACAAAATTTCCTTGCTATCTTCATGATTTTAGTTTGAAATGTACTACCCTCATTTTTGGTCGATTTGTTTTCTTCTGCTGAGGAGTTTATTTATTGTATTGTAAAACATTTGTAAAGCATAGGAGGAGAAGGAGTTCGGAGAAGTGTGGGATCAAAATACGCAGCTTCACTATACAAGCTGAGTTGTGAGAAATAATTAAATGGCGCAAATTTCTCCGATTTGCAAGATCCTTGCGTATTTAGCAATTGTGTCTTTTCTTCGTTTCATATGTAGCCCGTGATGTTTGACATTTCATTCATTATCATTTCTAATTGAATGCTTTTAAGTAGAAATGGTAGAATTCAGCCTTGCCGCTCCGCCTCGAGAAGCGTTCATCTTCTGTGTATGTTTTCTTCTGTTGAAAAGGATTCATGTATGTATGCCCTTTTCACCTTCTTAACAGTCTTTCCACTTCATATTAAATTAAATTTTATTGCTGAAACCTCATGTCTATCTCGCCTTATAAAATACCTTGTGCCTTTGATTAAATCTCTCTGCTTCATGCTGTTCCTTGGCCCCATACAGCCTAGAAAACTCAGATATTCATAAAAACCCCTTTCCTATCTATTTACTAGCCTAAAATCAGTTCCCATTTTAAGTCATCTCACACCCTATTGCTCATTTTATCGAGATTGACTGGAGAGAGCCCTCTCCTATCCTCGTAGGGCTAGCTACGAGGCTGAGCTTGGTTTGATGTTACCTTGAACCTCGCCCTCTTTCAGCCTAAGGCAGATTCGATCGCTAACATAGTGGTGACCATACTAGGGACGTCTTCCCTGGTAAAGGATGACAAAGTTCAGATCTGATCGTTGATGGTGAACAACGGTCAGACATCGCAAGGCTGAAATCATTCACCTCGCAACTTCATTTACTGAACAATCCATAAATCAATGCTTTATGGTGACTTCACTGTAGGGAGATCAATAGTTTTAAGACTTTCAAGATGGATCAAGTTACAAGGAGATACGCTCCCATGAGCTGAGATCACATTCCAGGTTTTCCAAATAAAATTCCGAAGGTAGATTGGTCAAGAAATCTGCCTACGTTTAATGATGATGGCAAGAAGGATGCTGCTTTACATCTGGTTAGATTTCATATGCATATTCGCAAGTTGAAGGTGGATTTTCCTGAAGATTTCTTTATGAAGATATACCTGGCCACTCTGGAAGGTGAAGCCCAATCTTGGTATGAAAATTTGCCGCCGGCCTGTATTTACTGTTTAAAGAATTTTCAAGCCCTGTTCATTGAAAAATATCAAGCATCTTATCCATCATTAAATTTAATTCATGACTGTTGCAAACATGCTTCTACTTTTATTGAAAGCCTTGAGAAATATTATGAAGATGATAATTTCATGGATGATGAGATCATGGAAGCCCTGTATGAAAATCCATTTCACCAGCATAAAGACGATCATGAAAATTTGCAGCAGGATCAAGATTTTAGTGCGGTGGAAGATGAAGGAATTTTGCATCTTGACAGTCAACAGGAATTACATGAAATGGATCAGCAGTATGAGGAAAATCTGTATACTCCTTCACTTGAAATCAATGAAGATAATCACTGTTTGAGCAAAAGAAAACAAAAGGTATTATCTCCTCTATCTGAAGACGAGATAGATCAACTCTTGAATGGTCATGGTCTAGCTCAAGTTAATGCAGATCTGCAGTGTGCACATGGTCAAGAAGGTGATGGTGGAACTTCTTCCTTTTCTGAAAAGGATGACAGTCTTGTAAGCAGCTTTATAGATCAGCAGGTTGAAGATTTCCATATGGTTGAAAATGATGAAAGAAAAAGTTTTGTTTCAGATATGTCCACAGAAGAAGACAGCATACAGGGAAGTCAAGTTTCAATTTCAGAATGTGATGCAGTCAAGTCAGCTCTTTCAAATTTAGATCCAGATTCAAATCATGATGACCAAGAATATCTTGTGCAAGAGAACTCTACTATTGAAATCATATGGAATGCAGAAGACACAGTAATGGATCCAAATGTTCTCAGTCATAGTGCCAGTCCGTCATCAGAACAGAGTCTTCATAAAGAGGTAATTCAGTCAGTTTATGAAAAAAAAGATCAGACCTTCGTTCAAGTAAGTGAAGAAGTTCCTTTGAACAAATCTTTAGTAGATGATAAATATGATAGTGTTGGGTTTCAAGAATCATCTAAAATTTCTTTTTTCATGATTGATGAATGTAATGAGAATCTGGCTGTCATATCATATGAAGATGACCCACAAAATATTCAGACTACAGAAGATCAAACGATTCAGGATTCCCTTTCAGATTCTTCTTCATATGTTTCATGTTTTGAAATGTTTTTTCAAGAGGAGAGCTGCTCATCTACTTGTACAGAGTTTTTTGAGGACCAAGAACAGAATTTTACTGAAGAAAGATTAGAAGCAGGAGCAAAGGACACCTTTTTCTTTCATCAGGAGGTAAATATTCATGTTTTTCAGGATCCATTGGCAAATCTGTTGCAGTCAACAGTAAAGGTGATTATTGCAGTGTTCAGTGATGAAGGAGATCAGGGTCAATTATGTTTTTGGATGCCTAGTTACCAGTATTTGTTGTTGACCAGGAGATCTGATCGGGAGAATCAATCAAGAGGGCATCTGCTTGATTGGTTACATTGGAAGGCCCACTATACATAATGGTACATATTTCATCAGTATGCAGGTGGTTGTCATCATGATTTCAAAACTTGATGAATTGCTGCCTTTTTCAAAAGATTTGTAAATACTTGTTTTAGTCAGTCATGAGTCATTTGTGAGTCAGTTTCTAGTCAATAAATTAGTCGTGTCGATTTATTGAAATAATGGACTCCATTGCCCAATGGAAGGAGGCACTGTCTGCTCTTCCAAAGATTTGCTGTTCTTGGCACCTCCACGGAATTGCAACTACCATCCCCATTGGAGCCAATGTTAGACTCATTCTTGTCAGTCTCTGTCAGAGTCAAATTCACCAAGGTTCATTGCTCGTCATTTGCAGTCATTAAATGCCATTTTGGTCAAAAAGAGTCATTTTAATTCTTGAGTCCAGGGTTTTTTCTTCAGAAGTGTGAAACAACACTTGCAGGCTAGAGGGAGGTTCAATAAGTTTTCATTTCAGGATTTTCATCGTCAAAAATGCTCGAGGATGCTTCTTCTTCAAAACAGAGTTTTGAAGAAGAAGCTGTCAAATTTGTTTTTAAATGTGTAATTTTTTAAAAAGTTTTTTGGGCATGAAATGCTTCAAGCGCTGCCATGATTCTTTGCCAAAATTCAACATCGGTCATCCCTGCAGAACGAGCAAAGAGATTCATCATTAGTTCAAATGAAATGAAAAAGTCCCAAAAACAGAATTTGTAACTAAAGGCATTTTAAAACATTATGAAAATGAGTTTGGCAACATTAAGATTAGAAATATTCATCATGTCTCCAAATGTGTAAAGCTCATTTGCACTCCAAGGGCATTTATAAAATCCAAATGAAAGGCGAGTTTGAAGTTTGAAGAACAAAGCTGTCAATTGAAAGGGGCCGACTGTGTGAAGAAAATAGGGCGCGGCGCATTGAAAAGAGGCGCGGCGATAGAGCCAAGGTTTGTTGTGCATTTTTCCTCTGTCGCGGTGCACCAAACCAGCGCGGCGCACTGGGAGTGCACGCGGCGCGTTGAGCCCTCCGGCCCAAACTCATCAACATTTAGCGATTTTTCAAATTCAAATGATCTTCCTGCTCCAAGTTGAAGATGCTGTGAAGGTTGCTCAAAGTGGGTTATGGTAGGGATACATCAAGAATGGGAGGAGTCACAAGTTTTAAAGAATGCAGTAGGATTAAACGTCGATTCACAAATTTCAAATCATGGCTTTGGGCCTTCGCTACCGTGATGGAGTTAGATCTTCTTTCACTTGAATCTGTTGGAAAGTTTGCGTCAACTTGGAATGCTCGACAAGGTCCCCTACATGTTCTGATAAATAATGCAGGAATTTTCTCTATTGGAGAACCTCAGGATTTTTCCAAAGATGGATTTGAAGAACATATGCAATTGAATCATCTGGCTCCGGCACTTCTTACTCTTTTGCTCCTACCCTCTCTAATAAGGGGTTCTCCTTCTCGAGTAGTGAATGTCAACTCAAATATGCTTCATTTAGGTTTTGTTGACTCCAATGACCTGAATGTTACTTCTGGAAAGAGAAAATATAACAGTGTCATTGGTTACTCAGGAAGCAAACTTGCACAAATTATGTTCAGCAGTGTGCTTCAGAGAAAACTACCTTCTGAAGCTGGTCTAAATGTAATGTATGTTTCTCCAGGAGTGGTTATGAAAAATGTAGCACGAGACTTACCTCGAATTATGCAGACTGGTTATCACCTGATTCCATATTTCCTTTTTAATGCTCAAGAAGGTGCCAAAAGTACATAATTTGCAGCAACGGATCCTGACATTCCAGAGTATTGTAGTGTTCTAAAGGCTGATGATTGGCCAGTTTGTCCATATTTTTCTGGTGAATTTCGCCCAACAAATGCTGCAGCAGAAGCACACAATGTAGGGACTGCTATGAAGGTTTTGGATAAGACATTGGACCTCACTGTTCTTCCTTCAAACACTGTTGAAAGGCTTATTGAAGGTGAAATGGTTCCATGTAAATATTGTCATCAGAATACAACAGAAGTGGACTACTGACTCGCCAGAGATTCAGATGTGTTCAACATTCAGTTCTTTTTGTATTCCAAGTATCAAAACCTTCCGCCGCAGATTTTCTCATGTATCAAGTTGGTCATTAAAGTCAGCATGCACCTTTTGTTTATTGTTATGGTGATTTGCATTCTTATATCTGTGCTTTTGTTATGAGATTTCTAAATCACAAGGGCAACTAAAGGAAGGCTTCAACAAGTGCGTTCTGGTGACTGGCACTGGTTTTATCGGAAGCCACACTGCCTTGCAGCTCCTCGAGAATGGCTACGAGGTTTATATCATCGACAATTTAGATAACTCCGTTGAAGAAACAGTGACCAGAGTGAGGGATTTAGTTGATCAGTAATTCGGCCAAAATATTCATTTTTTCTGGGGGATCTTTGCAACAAAGAGGATGTAGAGGAAGTTTTTTTTTTTTTCATTGGCCAAATTCGATGCTGTGATACATTTTGCTGGATTGAAGGCTGTTGGTGAAAGTCAACGACCGCAAAGCCAAAATTAAACAAAGATATCAACCATAACAGAAAAATAGGAACATATTGCCTATCTTTGTATTTAGTTATGATTTGGAAGGTCTACGTTACAGGTGTTGCCTCCTTGTGGTTATCAACAGATTTCACATGTAGCGCTGCCCATTTTCATAACAGATGGACAGCTCCTTTGCTATCTTCATGATTTTAGTTTGAAACAGCTCCCTCATTTTTGGTCGATTTGTTTTCTCATGGAGGAGTTTATTTATTGTATTGTAAAACATTTGTAAAGCATAGGAGGAGAGTTCTGGAGAAGTGTGGGAGAAAAAATACAGAGCTTCACTGTACAGTTTTTGACAGAGAAATAATTAAATGACGCAGCTCTGATTTGTAAGATCCTTGCGGTATGAGTTTAGCAATTATGTCTTTCTTTCTGTTTCATATGTAGCCTGTGATGTTTGAAATTTCATTCATTATCATTTCTAATTGAATGCTTTTAAGTAGAAAGGGTAGAATTCAGCTTGCTGCTCTGACTTGGAGAAGCGTTCATCTTCTGTGTATGTTTTCTTCTGTTGAAAAGGATTCATGTATGTATGCCCTTTTCACCTTCTTAACAGTCTTTCCACATCATATTAAATTAAATTTGATTGTTGAAACCTCATGTCTATCTCGCCTTATAAAATACCCTATGCCTTTGATTAAATCTCTCTGCTTCATGCTGTTCCTTGGCCCCATACAGCCCAGAAAACTCAGATATTCATAAAAACCCCTTTCCTATCTATTTACTAGCCTAAAATCAGTTCCCATTTTAAGTCATCTCGCACCCTATTGCTCATTTTATCGAGATTGACTGGAGATAGCCCTCTCCTATCCTCATAGGGCTAGCTACGAGGCTGAGCTTGGTTTGATGTTACCTTGAACCTCGCCCTCTTTCAGCCTGAGGTAGATTCGAGTGCTAACACTTGCCAGAAATGGTGGGGGAAAAGAGAGCAAAACGAACCTGTTTGTTACATTTTGATTTTCAGAAAATCGTTAACCACTCTTGAACATGAAACTTTTGTTCATCTGGGTTGGGGAAATACTTTTCCTAACAGTTAATCAAACCATATTGAAAGTCTTCAGCCGGTTTCTAGGTATTATCTTTGGGTAAATTGTCACCAAGCCATCTGTAGTGTCGTTATGTGTTCAAGAAGACAATTCAAACAAACCATTCATCTGAAAAATATTTGTCTTCCATTTTGACCATCCCTGAGTCAGTCCTTGCCAATATATTTCTTCAAAACTTGATCTATGATTTCGTGTTGTGGGCTTGCCTACGACAGGTCACTTTCTATCGATGAAAGTTCATTATCTAGGAAGTTGATCTAGAAATCTTCAGTACCTTGAAATCTACATGCCTCAATGGTAGGTTTCTCGCCTTCGACGTCAGGTTGCATCATTGACCTTCGATCGAATGATTCCGTGACATGTTCAACTTCAGCTCATTCATTCACAATTCATGGATTGTACTAAGTACTTTGAGGGCCATTGACATTACTGGTGGTTACTCTCACACTTGTTAACAGTTCACATTATTGACTGGTAATCAAGTGGTTTCTACCATGTTCGAATTCGACACATTCATTCACATGGGTAGAATCGTACTAGTTCAGGAAGTGGAAATCAAGACCCTGGATTTAGTTTCTACCATCTAGGCTACGAGGAATTTTTTTATTCATTTATACAGTGGACTATTCATAAATAGATGGCTACTTCCATACTATGTCTACACATGTCTATATTGTTGATGTATTGAAAAATCATTCCTATATCAGAACAGTTTAAGTCAGTTTTCTAGTTATTTTTGATCTAAGTGTCGGAATGCCTACCTCAGTGATGATATGTCTACATATATATATATTTTGCATTGAATGTTTTTACAGGTTCCGACTGGGGTTTCCACAGGAAGATCCTTGAAATGATAAAGTACTTCACTCTTCATACATGACAGACTCTATCTTCATATATTACAGACTTCGCACTTTAAGGGGCAATCTGTTGCACTGAAAATTGTCATCTTGACATTCTGCTATCTATATGAGCTCATTATCACTCATACTTTCCTCCTATGCAAGTATTAAAATATCAGTTCCTCATGTCAAGCCTTAAAAATAAGAGAAAAGCTCTCAAAAGTATTTAAAACTTTGGTATCGCAATTTCTCTTTGTCTTACCTACGGTCCTGCACCTAATGGTCATGTCTCCTACGTACCCGACCACACTTTCTCTATGTTAAGAGTGCGGACCCATGTAAAATATTAAAAGGGTGAAAGTAAACTAAAAAATCTCACTCTCAGTCATTTCTATAAGCTTCTGGAAGGAATCTTGCGGTGGCATGTCCGCTTCTTTCAGGTTCATGTATCCCATGCCTTAAGGAGCTAACCCCTTGATGTGAGGAGCTTGTCCCTTTGAAGAAGGACTCTATCCCTTCATATTTGGAACTGTAACCTCCTCTTTTTCACTATAAAAAGAAGCCTTGGGCAGCCTCAAAGGGAGTTCAAGCTTTAGTGTTATTTGAGGTAAAGTGCTGTTGGAACTTAGACTCCTTTAGCTGAGATTTTATGAGGAAAGATTACATACCTTTATGTATCTCAGTTGGGAGAGTGCAAGATCTGTCAAAGTAGAGCAAATTCCTACTTCGAACCCTGGGAGGGCCTATTCAACATCAACGCTGAAAAGTTTGTAAGGTTCTTCTACTATTTCAAGGTTAATACAAACAAGTTTGTTTTTCTCAATAAGTTTTCATTTGATTGTATATTTTATGGATTCCTTGATCACCATAATAGATATGATTTATGAATATATGCTATGAAGGTGCTATTTGATGTTTTCTTGTTTGTGATTGCAGGTCTTCAAAGATAACTCTTTCGGGTGACTGAAGGACGACTACTACAAACAAGCATTGGATTGAGGTAGGATCGTAACACCTTTGTAGAATTTACCTATAAATCGTGATATATCTAGAGAAAGATAGATTTAATTGTATGTTTGTTGCTAGACTATCTTTTGATACTAGGGAGATCGATCTTGTCTGTAATATCGATTTATTCGGCTAACAATCGGGGTATCGTTATTGGAGAGGGCAATTTTGCAAAGGAAAATGTGACCAGGGGCTAAGGGTAGGGTGCTAATCACATTGACGGGGAGGAATTTCCGAAGGAAAAAGTGGATTTTATAGAGAAAGGCCGATGCGATGGGTCTATCGCCTGGTCGCGGGCACTCGGACATTGGGCGAAAGATCTAAGCCCTCAAAGGCTTAAACTCTTATTTATGAAAACACTGTTTTTTAGGCCAAAAAATGGGTTTTTAAGCCAAATTAGAAGTTCCAACAGGTGAAAAGGGGTATTTTTAAACCAAAAAAGGGTTTTTTAATGATTTAAAATGGGTTTTTTGGGAAAATGGAGGATCAATGCAGAGGGTAAAGAATGAAATGGGCTTAGAAAATGATGGAAAAAATGTCCTACATACAGTCTCTTTTTGTTCAGTAGTGTTTTTGAAGGATTCTGAATAAGGAACAGGAACAACACTTAAGGAACAAAACTTTAGGGAACAACATTGTTTAAGGAACATTACTTAAGGAACAACACTTTAGGGAACAACATTATTTAAGGAACAACACTTTAGGGAACAACACTATTTAAGGAACAAAGCGATAATATTTTTAGGAAAATAGATGAATATTTCAGTGGAATGATGTACTTGAAATGATGAAGGTAGTGATATTTCTAGAACTCATCATGTTCTTGCAATTTTGTTCTAGAAATCCGTGTTTGTTACATTTAGTCATCTTTGGATAAATTCAAAATTATGGATGACTAACGAGAAGCAGGGAGAGGGGGATGTTCTGATCGGTCAACATCAAAGACAATCAATCGATCGTCAGAAGGATCTACAATGCCCATGGCAGATAGTAGAGCTTTTTGTTGAGAAGGGAACAACTGGAGGAGTTCCAATGTTGAAATGGCAGCAGGAGATTGCACCAAATCATCTACTATGCTATATGAATGGGCAGCTTTGCCAGAAGCAGCATTTCAGCGTAGTCATCCTTTAAGGATCTTGGTATGAACCTCTGCCTTAGGCTGAGGGATATGCAAGGGACCATTAGGTGTCGAAAGAGGCTCTGTAGAGACCAAAGGAGATGGCTCAGGGATAGATGTAGCAGGAGGCTTATTGGACTGACGAGACCGAGTCTGAAGATTGATGTCTACGGTTAGAGGTTGGGCAGAGTTCATCATGAGAACCTGGTAATTGGAGGTACCAGATGGAAGAGGTTGAGTGGCCACCTGTCCATCAGGTGGTTGGGTAGCTACAAATCCCTGTTGTGCATCCAAATACTCCTAAGGGGGCGGTGGCTACTATTGCAGGGGTTGAAAAGGCAAGGGAGGCAGAGGTGTTGATGCTGGAGGAGCTGGAGCACCAAGACGTGGATATGGATAATAAGGAGGTTGGGTAACAGTGTGGCAAACAGGAGGTTGGGCCAAAAGAGGAGGCATGCCATATCCTGGATATGTGCTACCGGGAGGGGGAAAAGTGCAGGAGGTGTTCTCCCCCCCCCCCCCCCCCCCCAAAGGAAAACCATAACCCATGGGAGGTTGAGCGTATGGATGAGAGAGAGATCCAACAATACCGTCACTGGCATGAGGTGCCTTCGGTGTGTTGGCACCACCTGGTCTGGGAAGATCATGTAGAATGGTATAAACATAACCCGACTGAGTGTAGATCAGGTCATATTTTAATGCCATTTGGAGGGCGGCTTCTTCGGTTTGAGGAAAATGCAATGTGAAATATTTCTTGATAGGAGGCAAGAGAGATCTAAGGAACCATTCCATATAGAAATGGTCTTCGAAGGTAGGGGATTGATATAGGCTCTTTATTCTCTGCCATTCCTGGACATGATCAGATAGGCAGGTCACAGATGATTGATGGAAAGAAGTCAAAAGTTCGATACCAGTGTCATAATGAAGGGGAAGCTGGAAGTAAGACAAAAAATCCCAGGCAAAAGTTACAAAGGTGGTATGAGAGGCAGTGGCCTGATCAAGATACCACTTAGAAGCTTCGCCTGTAAGCATTCATTAGAACAGCCAAATATGGAAATAATCATCGACAATGGAGTGGGACGAACACCACATGTGGAAAGATCGAACATGATTTGAAGGATCTTATCCAGCAAGGTCTTCAAACTTTGGAATGTTGGAAGGGATATTTGTCGGCATAGCAGGCCAACTATCGTCATGGTGTATAGGGTCGTTTATCAACTGGTCAAAATTGGGGAGGTTGAGGCCTATCATGAAGGGGAGCAAGGGCGCAGCCGTGGTAGCGTTTGTTGCGGTACTACTAGTGGTATTCCCAGCCTGAGGGTCAGTCTTACCACTAGCATTAGGTCCTACACTAGACATGATGAACGTGTCAAGGGGAGAATTGGAGGCAGAATGAGAAGGGGAACCCAAAGGACCAGAAGAAGAGTCAGTGTGCAGACTCGGTGGAGGACTAACTTGAATCCTACGCAGAGGAGTAAGTCTTCCTACCGGAAACTGAGGATGAAGGCAAAGAATTATCTAAGATAAACACCTTGGTGGTATAATGGTGTTGAAAAAAAAATGACACAAAGGAAAAAGAGACCGACAAGGGAAAGGAGTTGCAGAATCAACTTATTACAAAGTCGAAACAAGGGTAGTGAGGTGTAGGATCAATTGATTTCAATGTTTTAGAGTCTTTGCTTGGCGGTGTTAACCAAGTCCTTTTTCGCTTAGGGTGTGTGTGTAAAGGTATGTAAATTTTAATTTTTAAACCCAGACATTTGTAGAGAAAAAATAAAAAGTGTGTTGTATAGCTGTAAATAAACCTACAAATGACAGTATATAGGCCTACAAAACAGAAAATAAACAGCTAATAATGCAATAATTTAAACCCAAGGAGGTGGGCCTCTAAACAACTAGTATATAGGTGAGTAAAAAACTAATCAAAACATACTAAAAAAAAAATAATAGATCGAAGGTCAAGAGGGACAGGGTTCTAAAAATCTGCTGGAAAGTGGTGCAGAAAACAACAACAAATCAAAGGAAAAATTGCTGTAAAAACGGTGACACTTTATCTCTTGAGGGAAACGAGGTAGACCTAAAGGAAAACCTAAAAAATCTATGTAGAGGTTATTTGGATGGGTAATAAAGCAAACCTAAATTTGATCAAGGTGAGGTATCAGATCTAAAAAAATGGCTGAAGACTCTGAAATTTCAAACAACCTGCAACAGCAAAAACTCTTCCAAAAAATGTCGAGGTTACTGAAGCCCTAGGGGGCTAGGTTCCCACTTAATTGAGTGAAACATAACAATTAAAAGGTCTAAAATGGCGTGAACGGGTTGAGCTACGAGCGCTGTGGATCTTGCGATGAAACTTTCGAGAAAAATCTACATAAAAGTCCGGATCGCGATTTCTTTGGCGGAGGTCGTAGTTTTTGAGGTACAAAAGAGTCACCTTGTGAAGTCAGATCTGATTTTGGGCAAAAGTGTGACCTGAACTTCCATCACTCTTGGTGGTAGCTTTCATAAAAATTTGTCGTCTCGATTCTTGGCTGATGTCTGGGACTGCGCAGTAGGTGCAGAAAACACCTGATGAAAAATTTTATCGTGTTAGGTTTTTATAGGTTAAAAAGGCATCAAAGAAAAGAAGAAATAGAGCTGAAGAGAAATCCACAAGGTTGAAGAAGCTCGGTAATACAGAGATTAGAAAAACGGCAATGGAGTAAATAAATCATGGCAACCCTTAAGGAGTCGCCAATTGTTAGTATGAATCTTAATTCCAAGCGTACGAAAAATACCACTTTAGTTGCGCATAACAAACAGCCCTAACAGCAGAAATGACTGCTAATATCTTCAAATCTACAGTTAGGTGATCAAGATAAATGCTGCAAAAATCTAGATCTATGCATTAGAAGACATTAAATAGTAGAAAAAACAAGATTTACTCCATGCATCCAATAGACAAGACAAGAATATATCAAATGAATTTTGTATTAATGGCACCTGGGAGGAAAACACAAGAGGGTGTTCCCTGTTCTCCTCAATGGGATGGGTTCTTGTAAGTCCTCAGCACTTCAGATCTAGAATTCCTCTCTCTTGATGGTGTAGAAAACCCAGACAAAATGGTAGCAAAATATGACTATGATGGTGGATCAATAGTCAGACCAAAAGTATAGATCCAGAGTGATCTTTAGGCAACAAAAGGTGGTAAATGAATGGGAAAACCCTTCTATTTATAACAAAATATTGAGTTAGTCTAGATATTGGTGCATAATTAAAATATTATTAACTAAATCAAGATCCAACTTTTATGGAATATTTTATTATATTTGTTGGAGGGAAAAGGAATTTGACTTGGGTCAAATCCCTTTATTTGTAAATAATAAATAAATAAATGATTTATTTATCATTTTAAGGATGTGGTTGAGTAATAATCAAATAAATAATGATTTATTTAATTATTTAAGTGTGAATAAGTCATATTTAACCAAGAATATTATTTAAATAAGGTTTAAATAATCATTCTTAGAAAATAATAAGATAAATAATGATTAATCTAATTAATTTCCTTGTTTAGGGTTAAATATAACCAGGAATATTAATTAAACTATTGTTTAACTAATTATTCCTTGAGAAAAATCAAACAAATGTATATTTATTTAATATTTCCTCATGGGGTTTCCTGTTTAGACAATAAACAACGTAATAAAGGTGGTTTACTAAGTTATTTTCATAGTGAAAGAAATTTTAGTTAGGGTAAAATTGGTCTTACATGGTGTACTTGGATCCATCTAATAACAATAGGTTAGATGACCAAAAAATGGTGTAACAACTGCCAATTCAACTAAGGTCATTAAATGTTTCTCACAATCTGAATGGTTGGATTCATGGGAACGCTTATGAACACATATAGTCAACACAATTAATGTTGAAGTTAATTAATTGTCCTTCACTAGGAATTTATACTCTATGGAGGGATGATTCACTACAACTGGGAGTGGAACTAGATTTTAAAAGGCTAAATTATCCAGGGGTGAGTTATTATTCCAAGAACTCTCTTTTTTTTTTCTGGCCAACAGAGCTCTTTGAATTAGATTATGGCTTAAGATCTCTCTACCCATAGTTAGCTTTCTTCGACACCTGGGGATGGAACGCCTCTTGAGGAAAAGGGCATGATTCTAAAGGTTCCTAGGTTGCTAACATCTTCTACACCTAGACGTTGTATTCTCGTAATCCAATGGTCGAATATAATCCTTATCGTTCCACTTAAGGATGATTTTATCTGGTGAACCTTTGCTAAGGGCCACTTTGAAAAAGGTCCAGATGAATGTGATGAACCCATTTACCAATCTAACACTATCCACTTTAATGAATCAACCTATATAATCTCCAATACCATCTAGGATCTCTTGCAAAATCCATTGAAGGGGTAAATTAAAAATTCTAACCCACACAAGAATAGGCATATATTTCATAGTGAGAGGGTTAAACTATAGGAACCATGGATGGATCAAAATACCAAATCTATCCCAGAACCAAGGGTCCTTATCAAAAACCTTCGGACGATATTCAAGATTTCTAAATAAAACCACAATATAATATTTCAAACAAAAAAAAAAACTCAATGTTCTTGGACCACTTCATGAGAATCCACTCTCATAGGGAAGATGATGAGGGTCAAAAGGCATTGAAATTGCATATTATTATTTGTTTTTATACTCTTCCACCCTTTGATTTATGATATCATCATCCACCTCTAGTGGTGGAGATTCCAAAGAGTGTTCGACCACAAAATCTTGTCCAAAGAGATCCTTAGGTGTTGGGAACTAGATCTGGAATTCAGGGGGTCCTTGAAAGACCTCAACTTTGTTACCAAGGAATCCCAATTTCACCTGGAGCCACCTTTCAAGCTTGAAACTATAGAGATGGTGGAATCCCTCTTGATATCATAATATCCAAAGCCTTTTGTCATATTTAGTTGTCTCCCTCCATATAAGAGTTTCATTTCCCCCATGAGGATTGTTATCTACAATTGAATGTTGTCAGCTAGTGCTTACCTAGAAGCAAAGAAACTCTCCTAAAATGGACCTAAAAAATATTGGAATTTTTTAAACATCCATGTCTACATCACCTTGTAGGAGGCTTTCTTCAAAAAATTTGTGATCTTCACCATACCCCTGGTGGGTGTTTCTTTTAAGCATTTCAACAAAAAAATTGATGTCATCCTTATCCTCTCTTTCTCCATCCCATAGAAAGAGGGCCAAGCATCCATGGCAGAGGCACTAAACCAAATCCCACAAAATGCTGGAAAGTTCCCTAGCAATGGAACAAAAAAATTGGCATAACCCTACAAGAACAAAGCCCTAGCGATCCCACATCTAATGGTCTCCAATGACCCATATTTAACTACAACATAAGTTATGTAAGAATGATAGGGAAACAATGACATTGTTTTATAAAAGAAAAAATCCCAAACCATAGAGAAGCACACTGAATGGATCCTAAACCTGATTCATGAGGTTGATATACTGTCTACAATAGAATGGAATACCATTCCCAAATGGTTGAGTCCACTTGCAACCTTTGGAAAGGGACAGAATTCATTTTGGTACATAAACCTTGTGTCTTCTTCCATCACAAGTGGCCAAGACGTGTCCAGTGGCATCGATGACATCTCAAACTCTACAAAAACTACAAATCGTAACATTCCTTGCAATCTCCATCATATTATATGTAGTTAAAATGAAACCTATACTAATTTAGAGTTAAATTTTTGATATCTTAATTTATAAAAAAATTGAAAAGTTTTACTTCTTATATGAAAAACAATACCTATTTTTTGTTGATGAAATGTTTTAATCTATTTTTTTATTTTCATATATAAGAAGTTATTATGTGAAATGCATTAATTTTATCTTATTATGGTGATTATTATAATTTAAAAGAAGTTATTATGTTTTATTTTATGTGTTATAGTGTTTTTATTATTAAATAATTTGGAAATTACTTTTTTATTTAATGTATAGATTAATAAATTATCTAGTTTTATTTTAATATAATATTTTGAGAATTTGGGGTTGATGGAAACACACAAGATGGATAAGAGGTCAAAGTATCAAGACCATGAAACATCCCTACATCTAAAATTCAGGTATTGTGTGACTAGCCATAGATTCGACCACACAACCTATGCCATAGAGATCGAGAAAGGAACAACTCCAGACAAAATCCTAGAGAATTTTTGTGGGACAAACATGAATGTGTGATGTTTGAGTTATTTCATCTCTTCCTTAGGGTCACCAAGTGATGTATATCATAAGTAGAATCAATGGTGAAATCATTAGTTTTGATTCCATTTAGTGGGACAAGCTCTCAACCATGGTAGAGGAGAAACGTTTCCATGCTTCAATGAAAAAGGGTCTGAATGAGAATCCCACTGTAGGGATTTAGTTTGACATATATACATGTTTATTGGAAATTGGTTTTATTTCTCATAAAGGTCTAAAGAAATCTGTCTAGCTTCAAGATCTAAGAGTAAGAGGAGCTCTTATTCTCTTCAAAATATTTTTTGCAGCTTAGATGAGGGTTTTATCCAAATTCTGGTGAACTTTTTGATTTTTGTATGACTATCTTATGGGTTTCTTTAACATGTTATTCCAAGCCTCGTAGCTTGTCTCTTCTCTCACCTCCTAAATATAGGTGTTGGAATAATATTTCTCATTTATTTCAAATGAGACACCATTTCAAGAATATTGTTACATAGAATTGTAGAGGAATTCAAGTCATTTCCAACGAGTATACACTCACCCTATAACTCCTAATCGCTGAAGAGATTTAGAATTTTAAAGTTAGAGGGAAATTTTTGTATTGTTCTTCATTTCAGTGTACATGAACTCAGGTCGACTCATCTCCAATGGACGTGTCTCTTAAAATCATGGTCGAACAAGTATGAATAAAAGTTGTGGTTCCTCATTTTCCCCATCCATATTGGAAAATAGAGAAGAAATGGTTCGTATTTGAGAATATATTTATAGCTTGTGAACCTAAGGAGCTAAGAGATGAGTTTGGAGCTGATATTCCTCTAGTATTTTGTGGGACTTTCAAGTAGTATTATTTTTCATTTCTCTCTAATTCATTTGAAATAGTGGCCATACTTTGTTCGATTCGCCATTTCCATTTCAAGCATTTATTATGCACATACCTCCAACCCTTAGAGAAAAATATTATGAATATTAATTATGACCTTTTGGAGTCACAAAACCTTAAATATTTGGTTCAAACCTGAGGTAAATAGACCATAGTCACATAGCTTTACCCCTAAAACGTGGAGGTTTGACCAGTAGTAAAGATCGGTTCTGAGGTACATAAACTTGGCCCTGTGGAAGTTCTATTGCAAACCTGTAAACTTGTCCTAATGGAAAGGTATTTCAACCATGTGACAAATCCAACCCTCGAAACCTTGAAAAATATTCCATTAAATCTTATAACTAAGGCACATATTGACATTTTGACCTATGGAAAGTTGAAGGAAGACCTTAATTATTGCACAAATGTTTTGAAGCATTTCCTGGAACTTTAATAGAAGTATGTTTGAGTCTCCTTTTTGATGTTTTGGAGCACTTATTGAAGTCCTTTTGATGGTATTTTGGAGCACTCTTGCAACATTATTAAGGGTATTATTGAAGAATCATTGGAGCTCTACTTGAACATTATTTAAGATAATCTATCTTTCTGAAGCAACTTATAGAGGTTTTGTTGTATACTCAATATCTAGAGAAATTATTTTGAATCATGTTGAAGCTATAATAGAGTTTGAGAATAGCTCTTGAGAAAAGTTAGAAGACAACCTTGAAAGAAATTTTTGGACCAGTTTTGAGGCAATGTTAAAGCATTAAAGACTTGTTTAAGTCTTGTTGGAGTAAATTGTAGAGGAATTGTTGTGCATACCTATAGAAGGAATTATGGAGCATTCAAGATTGTTGAAGACCTTTTTGGAGCATGTTGAAGTAAGTCTTAAATTTATTTCTTTATAACAAGGTTTTGGAGCTTGGATTTGTTGAGAGGATTAGAGTCCTCAAGAATGAAAAGTTAGTGCTTTTATTTTAAGTGAGGATTGGATTCCTCACCCAAGGTTGGAGCCTCAAAGAAGTTGAAGAATTTATTTTATAGGTTGGAGCCATATTTGTTTTAAATTAGGATTGGAGCCCTCATCATCCTATTAATAAAATTATTTTTTCCTTGTTCATATTATTTTGTTCTAGTTTAATTTGTCATAAAAATCTTAATTGACATAACATAACAATTGTAAAAACATATTGATTCATCCCCCCACTAAGTATTTCCAATAATTGGTATCAGAGCCAACTTCTTAAATACCATTCAAACAATTGAAATAAGGATTTTTATTCACAATGACCAGTAAGGAAGAAAGGAAAGCTCCTCTCTTTGCTGGAACACATTTTTCCTTCTAGAAAACTAGGATGAAGTTCTACTTGATGTCTCTTCGAGAAGAAGTATGGAAATTGGTTATAGATGAATATGCGATCCCATATCCTATACCAATAGATACAAATGGGAAGAAATATTATTTATCCAATTCCAATGCTTTTAACTCTATAACAAGTAGATTATCAAATTCATAATTCACAAAGGTTATGAGTTGTGAATCAACTACGAAAATGTGGGACAATCTTGTTAGCATTTATGAAGGAGATGAAAAATTCAAGAAGAAAAAGCTCCAAACCTTTAGAATAAAAATTGAAAGTCTCAATATGACTAAAGAATAATAAACTTCTTCTTATTTCCTCCGGGTAGATGAAGTTTTCAACCCTCTCTGAGGACTAGGTGAAGACATCAAGGAGAAGAAAATTGCCTAGAAATTTTTAAGATCACTTCCAAATTTATTTGATGCAAAAGTCAGTGACATAGAAGAATTGAAATACTTGAAAATATTTTCAATGGATGGGATTCATGGAATTATTATTGCATACAAAATGAGAAAATAAAACTCATCTCACAAAGAATTTATTTTCAAGGAATATAAAACATCAAGAAAGGGGAGGAGTTGTGACTAAAATAGTGATTATTATGATACTCAAACAAAATTGGTATAATTTTTTAAGAATTTAAAGAAAGGATCCAAAGTCAAAGGTATGTACCCTCTCATTTGTTTTAAATGTGACAAAATAAGACACTATGCTGTAAAATGTCCTTTCAAGGATGACAAATATGATCAATATGAACCTGAAGGAATGAAATTCAAAAAGAAAGGGTCAAATAATAAGAAATTGTTCTCCAAAAGAAACAATGATGATTCTGATGAGGATGGACCTAACAAGATAAAAATCAAGAATAAAGTCTCAAACAAAATTAATTTCTTATCCTAGCAAGATAGTTAGGATTATGATGAACATGATGATTATGCAAAAACTAGAGAAATTAGATCTAGGACTTTTGTGATCCATAAAGTAGATAATTGTATTTTGGATTAATCACATCATTAGTATTTTGGCAAACCTAATGATGTGATTAATCCAAAAGAAATTTATCTAAGTAGACAATTATTATTCATGGCCTTCATAGATGACATATACAAACCTAAAGAGGAGGAAGAAGGAAATATGGATGAATTGTTGATTAGTTCCACTGAAGAGAATTAAAAAATAAGGAAAAATAACATAAAGTTAACACAAGAGATTATCTCTCTCAAATTAGAAAAAAAGTAAGAAAGGAGGATGGAATAAGTATTGAACAAAAATCTAAAGGAAAAGGAAGAGACTTGTGAGAAATTAGAAGTTGAATTTGTCTCTCCAAAAAGATCATTGGATAAGGTTAACAAAAGTGTAAAAATTTCTCAAAACCTATATGTCATCCTGAATGCTTAGATACCACAACATGAAAAATAAATACTTGGATATATAGGTGAATCATCTAATTCAAAGGTGTTGGCTTCAGGGGTGTTGGCTTCAGGGATCCTGACCCAGGTTCAGATTTGAGGTTTTCCAACAAACCCCTATACTACTTGCCCTTTCGGAAATGACCTACTTGCGTAAGCCAAGGTCTCACCTGAAGTAATATGAGAGGGTGTGGGAACTAGGTTTCTGCACCCTGAGAGAGAGAGAGAGAGAGAGGTATATGAGGCATCCCTTTTAAGATCTATCAGGCTTGCGCAGAAGGAGTCCTATCACAGAACCTTTAGCATGATAATTGCAGAATGTGAATCTCATAAACCCACATATAGCATGTAAACATAAGTAAAGAAGATATTAATAACCAAATCTATGCAATTAACTCTTCATTATGGCATCACATCCACATACACATGAATAATCATCAACAGACATAATCATGAAAATAACACAAAATGAAACCAATGCTCATACCCAAAGATACTTTCGTTACTAATAAACAATATTCTCATTCATTAACATTCATATTCCACTTACAAACTCAATTCCCAACCTGTGCACAAAGACAATGGGGTCCTCACACAATAGGACTGAGGATCTTTGTGCACATAACCAGTAGGATTCCTTACCCCAATACAACCCAAAACATATCTCAATTGTTTGCAGCTAGCATAAATCACACTTAGCCCTCCTTCTAGACTCAATCTATCCAACTATTTATAGCATCTTAGCCTGGGCTATCCTATGGTCCGCAAACCATGGTTTTTGGACTCTTGGTCTACCTTTTTACCCATTACAATACATTGGGGACTTTGACCCACCCCAAAGCCCTTGTTCTAGACTAATTATTGCAAAATTTATATCAAAACGTAGCTAGGGGACCTTGTTCCAATGGGACCCCAAATGTAGTATCCCAATGTGAGGATGCAGCAATACATGCACATAAAAATGGAGTAGCAATGATACATCAACACATAAAATTTAAGAAGAACCAAATAACCATAATTTTGGTATTATAGCAGCAACGTATACAAGATCTTGAGGAGATAATCTCTCAATTTAGGAAACACAAGCCTCAAGAGAACATGTACATAAAAATGAAGTACATTGTTATACAGGAAATTCTCAAGGCTATGACAGCGTAGTTTATTAGATGAAACTACTTCTGGAGTATGTCAATACATGAATATGAAAATATACAGCTCATACAATGTGGGGAGAAAATATCTAAACCCCCAAACTGAATTTCAAGACAACCCGGAAAGGATTTCCTGAAATATGCAAAAATGGAAAAATGTTGGAGTTGCAGTCTGAACACTGAGTAGAAGCTGCAAGTCAAGAACTGGATGGATATGGCTGAAGAAGATGCATAAGCTGAATAAATAGACCTCCTCCAATGGATATTCCAAGTGAAAGGTTGATCCTAACACAGAATATCTCACCCCCCAACAAACTTGTGAACCCTTACTACAAATGCACACTGAAAATAACGCAGCCAAGGAGAGGGACTGCGCTGTAGGAGAGAGGAAATATGTCTTCCAAGTGCCAAGATCTAAAATATGCTCCACGTGCTTCCTTACTGATCTACCAAAGGAAGGAAAGCTTCCTCCTCTGAAAAAATAAGCTTCGGAAGTGGTGTTGTGAACCCCCACTGTAACACCCTGCAACACAATGTTATACTTCAGTAGAAATAATGTTGTAGCTGAAGGAGAATGCTTGGCCTCAAGCCTAAATGTGGAGATATGAAGTACAAGCTCCTTCAAGATGACTATCTTGAAAGGAGAAGGAATTCCTAAACAAGAATTCCTTGTGCTAAGCAGCACAACAACTTGCTAAACAACAAGATAATGCATAATAGTCTTACCAGACCATAAAATCAATAATCCATAACATGTCCTGATATGGCTTCCTTTCCCTCATTTTATAAAAATGGAGGCCCCCTCACCTTGGGTTCCACTCATTATGGTTTCCTCCACCAAGGAATATTCCTCCCACTATCTCTGCGCTATCTCTAAATATGATCTCCACCTCCTATCCCAACGTCGTTGACTTGGTCAAACTTGACCTTGTCCACATGCAAGTGCCCCTTTTCACACATGAGGGTGTGAAATCCAGATCCTATGGTGATCCCTTTTCACATTATGAGGGATTTTATTCATATTTTTACTATGCATGGGCCTCCTTACCCATTTATTCAACTGCTAGGTGATAAAAACAAAAATCAATATTCCAATTAGATGCATGCTAAATTAGGAATATTACAGTCCTCCCCTCCCAAATGTTGCTTGTCCTCAAGCAACTCCAAGGATAGAACTAAGAATTTTCTCCTCCTCCTGCTGTAGCATCCACATGTGATATGCTCCTCCAAATAATGAGATGATGTCTCACCAATAAATCTCCATATTGCCCTTCCCAAGAATGTAAGTTAGCTAAATAGCTATCATCATGAACAAGTAGACTATTGAAGAAGGAAATAAGGTGTTGTCCAGAGGTAACCTTGAGGAATGGAATCTGAAAAGTGTTGGGAACTATCATTCCCATGTGGATCCTCCATCCCCAAGCAATCATCCATACAAAATGAGTTACCTCCCAACATGGAAACTCATGACAATCCTCTTCCACCTTTGGCTCCTGGAATGTAGGTGGGCTAAAAATATAAATATGGTAGACAAAGTAGCCTACCCCATGATGTCCTTCTCTCCACTTATGATAAATGTAGAGTTTTTGCTGATCTTGGGCTACAATAATGTTGCCCTCAAGTGGCAAGATGAAGACTGGACCTGCAAGGATCTCCTCTCCAATGTTATGAATGATGCTGGCCTAAACCATTCCATATATGATGAGTTGGAAATCACCATCATATGGCATCCATTCAATCCCATGGCCCACCTCATAAAGAAACAAGTGTTTTTCTTTGGTGGCCATATCATCTCCCATGCTCCCCTTAGAACATGTAATGCAAAAAATGTGGGAATCCTCTTCCCCAAAGGACACATCCATCCAATGTGTCTCTCTCCCAATCATGCTCCCAATAAAAATAAGAACAATAGCAACAAAGGGAACCATAATGAGAATCATACTTGCTGCCATATGTAGCAAGGGATAAGGAAAATGGTCCCTGAAATGCAGCCAACGTAGTTTGACTCTCAACTGCAACAAAAAATGAAATGATGGGTGGCTTCCCCACCACTTGCTTGCTGCCCCAATCTCCTCACAAGTTTGGAGAAAGTGTATGATGTATGCTATAAAGTGAGCATGTTTTACATAAGAAATCATTTCCCTAACATCTCCTAGGGAGTGGCCATCATAAATGTTGCTTATGGTCTCAGATAGACCATGAAGTCTAGAAGGAAGAATGTTCCTTCTTGAAGAAATGTCCTGTAACAAAAAAATATCCTTACCATATGTTTTTCCCATGCAAATGGAGTGGCTCATAGATGAATCCCCTCCCATCCTCAAAGAGAAAAGAGGTGTTTGTGTTAACTCTTCCAAAAAGTTATTTATCTCCTCCATATCCACATGATCCATGTATCTCCTCATATGTTGATACATATCCTCCTCAAAGCCTTCCCAAAAATATCCCTCCATGATGGTTTGTTATGCTCTCATAGAATAAGTGTGGCTGAAAATGTAATATCCAAAAATAGGGAAAATCTACAACAAATAGAATATCTTCAGATATTCTAAAGTTGGATCTTCATAAAATAATAAGCATGGAGATGTAGATCAACTCATTATATGTAAAAAAAAATCTCACTTGCAGATTAAATAACCTCAGCAATTATATGGCCTATATCCTCCTTCCCAAGTGGGGAAATGCAGTAATATAAGGCATAAAACAACCGTCTTCAGAAAATAACGCTATACCTATGAGGAATGGGACTTGGATCCTTTATAATACATCATATAAAACTCACATGCATAATTATAGGTGAAACAAATCACTCTAGCCAACATAAACAGATCTCCCCAAGTCAATGTAGCTCAAATAAGCCCAAACCCCATAGCCTGTATCATGCAGAAAGTACTGAGTCAAGTACTACGTTATTTTAATGAGGGTTTACACAGAAAATTATAGGAAATAAGATATCAGAAGTGTACCATTTTCCAATGGCTGAGAAAATGGATATTCCTTCCTTTTTATACAAAATAAGATCAACCCGGCAAGGGTTTCATGAGAGTACAATGTATAAAATTTTAGATCTGCAGATCTAGATATGAAAAACATATTTATACTATAGTACTAAATAAATATGACTAAAATATACAAGGGACAGAAGAAGAATGATGTACAGAGCTTTCCGGGAGGAGGGTTGGCCCTTTCTCCAAGGAATAAGCTCACAAGCAAGGGATCAAACCCTACTACTGCTGCACTCTATAAAATTACACAGTTTCTGAAGCTAATTGTTATGTAGAGGATGGAAGGTGATGTGGTCATATTCCAAGATGTAAAATGAGCTTCGAAACCTCCTATACAGATCTTGCAAAGCAAGGGGAGCTCCTCCAACTCCTCCAAGAGATCACCCAATGAAGTATAAGGAATCCCTAAGAAGGAATGCCTTGTGCTGAGCAGCACTAAAACTCTGCTAAACAACAAGAGACTACAAATAGTCTAAGCAGAAAAAAATCAGTAATCCATTAGCTAACCTCAAAAGTCTACTATCTTCCTGCTTATAAGGTTTGTGAGCCTCCTCACCTTGGGTCCCACCTATTAGGGTTTCCAACACCATGTGAATACTTTCCCTCCAAAACTGCATTGTAGCTCTATCAAGACTGGTCCTCCATGCTAAGCTATTGATTTGGTCAACTTGAATGAATCAACATGATTCTTTTCCTGTTCACACATGGGAAGTGAAAAATACAGCCACTAAGTTATCCCATTTTCACACCAAGAGGGATTTTATGCCAATTAACTGCATGCTAATTTTAGGAATATTACATTCCTCCCCTCCAAAATGTTACTTGTCCTCAAGCAACTGCAAGGATAGAACTGGAAAGTCTCCTTCCCTCCTCTTGTAGCGTCCTCATATGATGAACTCCCCCAAAGAGTAAGATGTTGTCTCAACAATGAAAATCCATAGTGCATCTCCCATGCAAACAAATTAGCATTTGGTACACATCCAAAATGGCTATCGTCATGCAAAAGTAACATACTCAAGGAGACAACTATGTGTTGTCTAGAGGTCCTCTCAAGGCATGGAGTTTGAAGTGCATGGGAAACTCTCATTCCCAAGTGAAGCCTCCACCCCCAAGATATCATCCATATGAAATGAGTCACCCTCCAACATGGAAACTCATGAAGAAACTCCTCCACCTTTAGCTCTTTATTAAATGAACATGATAGGCAAGAAGGCCTATCCCACGCTATCCTCCTCTCCACTTATGATAAGTGTAGAGGGCATGTTGATCTCGAGCTGCAACATGATTGTCCTCCAATGGAAAGAAGAATATTGAGTCTCCAAGGAGCCTTCCTCCAAAGTCATGAGCCATGCCAACCCAACCCATTCCATACAAGATGAATGGCACATCATCACCATATGGCATCCAAATTAGAAAATGGCTGAAGGTTATGTGAAATTTGGATGATACACATGGTATCTCTGGTGGATACAACCCAGTATTTTCAACTACTGATTCAGAGCATCAAATGGCAAGTTGTCCTCCAAGGAATTTTCAGCTATGCATGTTAGCTCATCTACTATGAAGTGGTAAGAAACAATATATATCAGTTGTATACAATAAAAACAATACAACACTTTCGTAAAGTCATGTAGAGATGGATTATCATCATTACAAAATTTGGCCCTAAAGTGACCATGAAACCCATAACTAATCTTGATCTCTTGTGGAGCCATGCATTGTTTACAAATGGTGAGGAAATACAAATACTCAATAGAGTAACCAACAATAACATAAATGTATTTCTTACCATGCATCATGTGTGAACTAAATGTGAGGTCCATGAGTACGTCTCTTCATGAGAATCTTCTCATAAAAATTTGTAAGGAGAGAGGGTGCATCCTCTCTTTGGAACACTCTATCAATAGAAACATGCTCTCAAGTGACAACATTGTAGGCCTTAGTAACAAGGCTCTTGTCACTCCATGACTTCTCCCTTTGAAATTCCATATGCCAAAGCCATCCACCATCATGCTGCTATGTGGGAAAACCCTCTTCCTGTATGGAAGTCTCTCATGATCCTTCAATGCTGAAGGGTAGCCCCCTTGCACCTTGAACGTGCCTTCCTTCTCGTTGGAAATTTCATGAAAAGTATGGAAATATTTCTGCCCATACTCTCTCAAGTGCAACCACAGCAACAACAATTCTTTTTGCTCCCTCATCTCTCCCTCGTACAAGCCATAAAGTAAGATCATGATGGTTACCTTGTATGATGCCCCGTACAAACAAGTCTTCTGTTTTTCTAACATATGGGTGCCATGCCATGCCTCCCTACTTCTTAACAAAGAGTATGACCCAAGATGGCCAAACTCTCTCAAAATTAGCCAGTGCAGCTTTGCTTCTTGCTGCCCTGTGTCATAGATATGCAAGTAGCTCACAAGCCTCTTGCTCTCCATCCACCTCCATTCATCAAAGTGTGGGTGTCTCCATTCATTCTTCCCCTTGGTATCTCCCCAATAAAGACTACCCATCTCCCAAAGAAAATATTCCTCCTTACACCTCATGTAAATTTGAGATGTAACCCCTTGGAGATCTTTCATAAAATACCTCTGATCAATCAATCTCTTGAATCCAAAAGAATCCAAGTGTGTTGGAGGCCAAACACAAAGAGAAAGTGGCACAACATTCATCATTCCTTCCACAATCTTGCACCCTAACTCTTCATGCTACATGCAACTCAATAGGGGTGCAATGGAATGAATTTTCATCCCTCTAAGGTCACACAGCGCAGTGCAATCTTGCTACTCCACCATAGAAAAGTGTTTTGATCCTTGACCATGTGAGGAAAAATTTCCAAGGTTTTACATAAGATTTTCTGAAATGATCAAAAATGGAAATACATGCATACTTTGATGAGTATTGGGAACCTCTTGTAGGGCTGCAAGATTTCCTCTCTTCAATGTGTTGGCTGATACAACTACTGCTATAGATGGCTACCCCTCCATGACTATGAAAACACTGGTACAAGGCTCCCCAAGTGGAGAAGGGGACTCCTCCTCCTCTGATATTCTAATATCAAATATTTTAATTACTTGATGAGTAAAATCATAAAAAGTAAATAATCTTGCATGACTTACATGGCTGATCCACCAAGAGCTTGCCTTTCCCTCCAAGTGCAGTGCTGAGATCTCCACAGCCTCTTTTTCCACTACTGGATGTAGCAGGAAAAATGCTTCTAGTTTCATCACCTAAGTATTTGTTGCACCCTTGAGTGATCCATAAAATGCAGAAAATAGGAATCTATTGCCTCTTATCATTCTCTTACTGCATAGTCTCCTCTCTTCTCTCAATTGAATAAACTGAGGAAACTCTAGGGTCTCTTTGAGAGCCCTAGGTTGGCACTTGTATTCTGCCAAATACCCACTCAGGATCTCATGCTCTAAGTGGTATTCTTGCTCTCCAATAACTATATGAGAACAGGAAGTGAATGGATCTTATTCTTCCTCTTGAAACCTTATAGAGGTCTCACTGCAGCTTTCTCCTTCTTGAAACCCTCTAGGAGTTTCATTGCATCATTCTTATTTTCTCTTAGATCTGAAAATCGATGAGAGTAATCTCATCATATCCATAATTTTTTTCTCATATTCTTCTTATCTTCTGATTGGATATGAAATCCATAGGCTGAGCCAAGATGGCAGCTCTGATACCACTATAATATCCCAAAATAGGGAAAATCTACAACAAATAAAATATCTTAAGATATTCTAAAGTTGGAGCTTCAGAAAATCATGAGAATGGAAATGAATATCAGCTCATTAGATGTAAAATAAAATCTCACCAACATATTAAAGAACCTCAACAAGTATATGGCCTATATCCTCCTTCCCAAGTGGGGAAATCCAGCAATATAGGGCATAAAACAACTGTCTTCAGAAAATAACGCTATACCTATGAGTAATGGGACTTGGATCCCTTAGAATACATCATATACAACTCACATGCAAAATTAGAGGTGAAAAAAATCACTCTATCCAACATAAACAGATCTCCCCAAGTTAATGCAGCTCAAACAAGCCCAAACCCCATAGCCTATCTCATGTCGAAAGTAATGAAGAAAGTAATGAATTATTTTAATAAGGGTTTATGTAGAAAATGATAATAAATAAGATATCAGAAGTGTACCATCATCCAATGGCTGAGAAAATGGATATTCCTTCCTTTTTATACAAAATAAGATCAACCCGGCTAGGGTTTCATGAGAGTAAAATGTATAAAATTACAGATCTGTAGATCTGGATTTGAAAAAAATATTTATACTATAGCAATAAATAAATATGACTGAAATATACAAGGGATAGAAGAAGAATTAATTACAGAGCTTTCCGGGAGGAGGGTTCGCCCTTTCTCCAAGGAACAAGCTCACAAGCAAGGGATCAAACCCTGCTACTGCTGCACTCTAGAAAATGATGCAGTTTCTGAAGCTAAATGCACTGTAGAGGATGGAAGGTGATGTGGCCACATGACAATATGTAAAATGAGCTCTGGAACCTCCTGTACATATCTTGCAAAGCAAGGGGAGCTCCCTCCTCTGAAATAGAAGCTCAGGAGCTGGTGTTGTGAGTCTCCCACTACAACACCCTACAACACAACATCCCTTGCCACAGGAATATTGCTATGGCTGAAGGAGGATTCTTGGCCACAAGCTGGATGTGGGAAATGAAGAATAGAACTCCTCTAAGAGATCACCCAATGAAGGAGAAGGAATCCCTAAGAAGGAATGCCTTGTGCTGAGCAGCACTGCAACTCTGCTAAATAGCAAGAGACTGAAAATGTTCTAAGTAGACCAAAATCAAAAATCCATAAGCTAACCTCAAAAGTATGTTATCTTCCTCCTTGTAAACTTTGTGAGCCTCCTCACCTTGGGTCACACCTATTAGGGTTTCCAACACCATGTGAATACTTTCCCTCCAAAACTGCATTGTAGCTCTATCAAGACTGGTCCTCCATGTTGCGATGTTAACTTGGTCAAGTTGACTGAATCAACATGATTATTTTCCTGCTCACACATGGGAAGTGAAAAATCCAGCCACTAATTTATCCCCTTTTCACACCAAGAGGGCTTTTATGCCAACATAAGACAAGTATGGGTCTCTTTCACCCATTTATTCACCTACTAAGTGCAAGAAACAAAATGTAATATTCCCATTAGCTGCATGCTAATTTTAGGAATATCACAGAAAAGGAAATATTTATGAACTTCCTATAGCAACTTCTCCTTGAGCTTGGAATCTCTAGATAATAATATCCTACCATGATATTAGATGACCCCATCTCTAACTAAATATCCCTCCTCATGCAATTGGTCAACCAATATCATACAAGTAGAAAGATCATTGGAATAATCCACCGACATATGGAATTTCCAATACGGATCTATCCTCCATAGTGATAGCGCTGATGAACTATCATGAAGAACATCTGTCATATGGTTATGCTCTTCTTTGACATCTCCCATGCCAAAGATGCAAGTTGGAAGGCTGCTATCCTTCCCATGCTGCTCCTGCCACATCGCAAAATCTAAAATGAGAGTGGGTAATGATGATGTTGAGAGTATGCCTCTCTCCTCCTTGAGTCTACCCAAGAATCCCAGCATTGTACCAAGCTCTCCCAAAGTATCCACTCCTCTAAAACCAATGAGTAATGCCTCAAAATGTGAATCATCCCTCATCACCTGCTGATCTAGTGGTCTCCCCGATGAAATTTCTCCATGCAATGAGACATCATCATCAAGAGTATACTGCATATATGGATGGATATACTTGTCCTTTCTCTCACTACGCAATCTTGTCTCCCTCTTAGGTGCATCAACCTCCTGAAATAGATAGGGTTGTGTGCTCCTCATCACATGATGTTGGTCATCCTGCCTATCTCCTCCTTTCAACTCCATAGTTTCACACCCTATCATCAATGGCACATGTAAATCATGAGTTTTTACTTGATCTCCACATGTGAGATCCTATGGAATTCCTTGCAATGATACAAGAATTCCTCTAGTTGGAGCAAGAGCTCCCTCTTCCTCTGCATGAGGTGCTAGATAAAATCTAGAATGATAGCGTTGTTGCCCTCATCCTCATCAATATGTATGGGCAACCTCCCGATGACTGGATCCTCTTTTGAAAAAAGGATCTCCATACCCTCTTGCTCAAGAATATAAGATAGAGGTCTTGCCTCTAGCAAGGTATGATGCAAGATATCATCCTCCTCAATGTTTTTCTGAAGTGGGGTTGATTTTATGGTTTCTTCCATCACATGCAAGGGTTTTGTTTGCTTAGGTTTGTTGAACTTCACCACATGTGTTGCAGAAAGTTTTTCATCAAATATTTCCACCAATGTCTTAGTGAACCTAGCATAAGAAGAAGTATTTTCATTCTTCAAAGAAAAAAACTCAAATATCCACCATGCATATGCCTTACCTCCAAAATGCAACGCTGCAAATTTGATGGCTTCATCTTCAGAAATTTGGTGTTGCTGCAAATAGAAGTCTAGCTCCTCCACCCAAGCTCTGGCTGAACATGTAAGTGAACCATCAAAAGTGGATAGAAGAAATATATCCATATCATGCTGCTTGCTTCTCTTCACCTTGATCTTGCAGAACTCTGGAAAATTGATATGATCTCTGAACTTCTGATTTTGAGATTCATACTCTTACAGAAAATCACTAAGAGTTTCCCTCCTAGTCATTCCTTCTTCTTCCATTTCTCCCATGGAAAATATATGCATAGGACCACGTTTTATATCATAGTGTGTGGCTGCATGCTCACACTCATCATATGAAAATCTAGAGTTTGATTTAGATCCAAACTCTCTTGGATATTCTATACATATCTCCCTTCTCATCTTCTTGAGATCTTCATGAATGCTCTGCAAAGTTTGAGAAATAAACTTTGCAAGTCTCTCCTCTTTTCTTCCTCCAAATAATGGAGCTTTCTTTTTGTCTCTTCTACTCATATTTTCTTCTTCTTGTCTTCTTGATAGCATATTGGTTGAGATTCCACAAGCTGAGCCAAGATTATGCTATGATACCACTGTAGTATCCCATTGTGGGGATGCAGCAATACATGCACATTAAAATGGACTAGCAGTGATACATCAACACATAAAATGTAAGAAGAAACAAATAGCCATCATTTTGGTATTATAGAAGTAATGTATACAAGATCTTTAGGAGATAATCTCTCAAGTTAGGCAGCACAAGCCTCAAGAGAACATGTACATAAAAATGAAGTACATTGTTATGCAGGAAATGCTCAAGACTATGACAGTGCAGTTTATTAGGTGTAACTGCTGCTAGAGTATGTTAATACATGAATATGCAAATATACAACTCATACAATGTGGGGAGAAAATATCTAAACCCCCAAACTGAATTTCAAGACAACCCAGAAAGGATTTCCTTAAATATGAAAACATGGAAAAATGTTGGAGTTGCAGTCCCAAGACTAAGTAGCAGCTGCAACTCAAGAACTGGATGGAGATGGCTGAAGAATATGAATAAGTTGAATAAATAGACCTCCTCCAATGGATCTTCCAAGTGAAATGTTTATCCTAGCACTGAAGATATCACCCTCCAACAAACCTGCAAACCCTTACTGCAAATGCACACTGAAAATAATGCAGTCACGGAGAGGGACTGCGCTATAGGAGAAAGGAAATATGTTGGCCAAGTGCCAAGATCTAAAATCTGCTCCAAGTACTTCCTTACTGATCTCCCAAAGGAAGGAAAGCTTCCTCCTCGGAAAAAATAAGCTCCAGAAGTGGTGTTGTGAACCCCGACTGCAACACCCTACAACACAACGTTATACTTCAGCAGAAATAATGTTGTAGCTGAAGTAGAATTCTTGGCCTCAAGCCTGAATGTGGAGAAATGAAGTACAAGCTCCTTCAAGAGGCCTCTCTCGAAAGGAGAAGGAATTCCTAAACAGAAATGCCTTATGCTAAGCAGCACAAAAACTCTGCTAAACAGTAAGAGAATGCATAATAGTCTATCCAGACCATAAAATAAATAATCCATAACATGTCCTCATATGGCTACCTTGCCCTCCTTTTATACAAATGGAGGCCCTATCACCTTGGGTCCCACTCATTAGGGTTTCCTCCACCAAGGAATCTTCCTCCCACTATCTCTGTGTTGTCTCTAAAGATGATCTCCACCTCCTATCCCAGCGTTGTTGACATGGTCAAACTTGACCTTGTCCACATGCAAATGCCCCTTTTCACACATGAGGGTGTGAAATCCAGCTCCTATGATGATCCCTTTTCACATTATGAGGGATTTTATTCATATTTTTACTATGAATGGGTCTCCTTACGCATTTATTCAACTGCTAGGTGATAAAAAAAAATCAATATTCCAATTAGCTGCATGCTAAATTAGGAATATTACACCAACACAATCTTGTGACTCGTCTCGAGTCACGGCGAACATGGGGTCTACATCTTCTCCTAGAACTACTTGATGGTGAATACCAGAGGGGGAAAAACACCTTCAATCTACGTGGAGACGCTCTATGCAATGTCAACCTACTTTTGTGAAGTTGGACCTTCGATGGCGGAGGTAACACTTTCCAAGGTCTGATTCAGCTGCTTGACCGCTACATCAAAATCCTGGAAAACTTGAGGGCTTCATCTACCCATGGCTTGAGGTGGTTGCTGAGGACATGATTCTTATGGAGGAGCCCCTCAATTTCATCCGTAAGTAGGTGGCTAGCCTATAGACGTGTCAAGCATTGTGCTGGAATAAGCGTGAGCAATGTAGCCTCCATTTGTTTAAATTATTCTTCCTTCTAGCGCAGCTCTTTAGTAAATTCACATAGAAGAGGATCGTGTTTCACTGTATACCATAGCTTCATATTTGTTTCAAACAATTCGGCGCCTTGGAAAATCTACGTTGTAATGGTATTTGTAGCTTCTATGACTAACACAGCTTTCTGGGCACGCACCCCGAGAGGGGTCTCAGGCTGCAACTTAGCCTCCAGCGTAGTGATCTGTTGTGTTGGGAATCACAATTTCCATTAGACCAAAACCCACAAGTATTAGTCAATGATCGCACCGCCAGAGATAAGGATCCATGAGAGGTGGTTGGTTTATCCAATGTCCAACAATCTCCCCCCCAACGCGAGCCAGGTGTGTATCAAACTCGTGACCTACGCTCTGATACCACTTTTTGGGAATCACAATTGCCATTAGACCAAAACCCACTGGTGTTAGTCAACGATCGCATCACCAGAGATAAGGATCCACGAGAGGCGGTTAGTCCATGTCACAAAACACACGAGGAGTGTTGGCTTATCCAATGTCCTACATGTTGTTCTAGCTCTGCTTTAATATTTTTCATTTTAGTCTGAGAGGCTTTCAGAGCTACCATTAATCCTTCAATATTGTCCTGTAGGGCTGTGGAGGCTAGAATGTCCTCTCACAATTCTTCATAGAGTCTGTTGATCAGATGCTCTAAATTTTTCTACTCCAAAGCGGCGGTGATGCATGCATCATGTGCCTAGGTAGCCTCAGTAGTCTTCATCGCGATGGTCTGCTCTGCCTCCCTCAGTTGTTGCTGCATCCCCCTATCTCTGTGCTAGATATCCTTGAAGAGGGATGTATAGAGAGCATACAACAACTCTCCCTTGAGCTGAGCCAGGTCAAGATGAACTTCGACGCAAGTATGGACTTACTCGCACAAGCTGGGTGGAAGCAGAGTGAACTCGGTGCCTAGTAAGGGGCAGAGCCAACTTTCAGTCATGGAGATCAATTCAGTGCCTGTGGTGGGCTGGCTCGGTTGATGCTGCCTCGTTTGAGCCACGTTAAAATTTAGGGTATCGAATTTTATTTGGAGGGCATGGAGCATGGGTTGTAATGCTATGATTGCATCATTCTGTTGCTCTTCCAGGGAAACCCACCTATCCTCTGAAGCGATAGTGACCGCATCTACAATGTGCTCTAAATATTCCTAAGTCAGGGTGACCTTTGTCTCCCTACCGAGCCTAGTAGTCTAAAGTTTCATTCTCTAGCCCTTGGGGGGCTCAGTTGCCCATTTTGTGCCACACAAGGACCTTGCACTCTATCCAACAATTCCTTTGGTCTCCATATCCTGTTAGGGTTCCTGCTCCACACCTTGGGTCGTATCTATTCGGACATCCATCCTCGTGGCACTTTCTGTGATGCGCACCTCCTACTCCTTAGTTGTATCAACTGGGTCGGTTTCCTTTGGAGCTGCGCTCATACCAGGGGTGCCTGTAGTGGCAAGGCTGGCTGACTTTAATCCCAAACTCTAGTGAACGGCCAAGTGGTAATGATCCGATCAGTTTCCTCATCCGTGACCATGTATTGGAATGACATCCAAGATGGATTCTTGTGGCCTCGATTTGCACACTATGCATTGTAACCTGAAATGTTGTGATACCCTTATATTTCTCATAGGCCATAGGGGACAAGCGCGACTGGGAATGAATTGCTGCTGCCAGTGCATTATCAAACAATACCCAAAACACCTTGTTTTCTTCAACACATTTCGCATCCTTTGAATCCCATAGGTTTGCATATCATGCCCCTTCGCACATATCTGCTTTGAGCTCAGGGATGACTGATTCTTAAGGGGCTTCCCATGCCACCAAGGAAATTAGCAGCAGTAACCCAGAGTAACAAAATTCCTTCCCGCGGTCTTGTGCCTCATGCACATTTTCCAAAAACTCAGTAAAAAGGAACTGCGACCAGTTATAATAGACCCCTTTCTCCCAGCTTCCAGCGAGCTGAATGACATAGGTAGGGACAACCGTTTCCTAGCACTTGCGCATCATCTTGCAGGCCAGTAGCACGGTACCCATGATCACTCCTGGGTCAACGATGGTTGCTACCAGTAACCCCCTTTGGTTACGTTCTACTTTATAGTCCTTCCGTACTTTTTCGACGATTTAATGCTTATAGTTCTTGTTGATGCACTCCATGGGATTTGGCCCTTGCATGGCGAGGCTAGTAATTCGGTGAATTAGGTCGGTATCAATTGGAATGTGTTTGTGGATCCATAAGCTTCCATCATGGATCAGTGCCAGCAGCTGTTGCACAACTAGGTTGGTGATATTGTACTGGCCAAAGTGGGGTATCCACAGCAATTTCAATAGCCCCGAACCTGCCAACCCGCATTCCCATGACATTGGCACTACCTTCAGCATAGTATCATACAATACCCTCTCAAGATATAACTTAGGCGAAAATTATGGGAAGGAATCAATGTTGGTGAGGTCGTGATCATCGAAATTAATGGAGGGGAGACTTCCAAACATCTCTCCAATTATGGGAACTTCATCTGGAACTAGCGGCATCTGTAGATAGGAGTGAACGACATCAATATTCTTTGGCATGTGCACCGTAGGTGTTAGGTCCCTATATTACTAGTATAGTCCCTTGTTATTGTTAGTGTAACCCCCTTATTGTTATTATTGTACCATTGTAACCCCCATATTGTTATTATTGTGCCCTTAAATTATTATTGTTAGGTCGGCTAGGATTACATTGTGGCCCACTAGTATTACATTCTGGCCCCATGGACTCCTAGATATAGAAAGGAGGTTTTGTAATTTGAATCATCCCAGAATTGTTCATTCATGTAATGTATTGGAGGTTTCCCCCTTGAAGTGGCTTATTTATAAGGCATTTATATCTCTTTTCTTCTATTTTTGGAGCTAGTTTCACAACATTTGGTATTGGAGCTTTGGATTCTAGGGTTTTGTTGCTCCAAACAGGTCATCGTGCAATTTTCGCTATAAAATTTTTTATACAAAGTTTTAGAAGCTGAAATTTTTAGGGTACGAAGCTGAAATCCCGAGAAACATCGTCAAAATATTTCAGAGCTTTGTTCACAATATTTTCGGAGATATGATTTGTGGAAGTTAGGTCTTTTTTTAGGCTCCTAAACAGGTCATTAAGGAATTTTCACTATAACTTTTTTTCTACGAAGGTTCAGAATCTGAAATTTTTAGGGTATGAAGAAGAAATCATGAGGAAAATTTTCAAAAAAATTTAGAGCTTGTTTCACAATATTTTCGTAGATATGATCTATGGAATGTAGTGATTTTTCAGGCTCCCGAATTTCATCTTAAAGAGGTGATCGTGGGAAAATATTCATAACTCTCTCTCTGAGAATTGGATTGGAGTGCCGTAAAAAGTGGTCGCAAGTTCATGGATTTTAGTTTCTTGGATATCAATTTCAGATCTGAAGGATGAAACAGTGACACATGGAAATTCATACAAGTTTTCTCTACTAAGCCAGTCCAAATTTGGGTCATTGTGGGAGATTGGACATAACTTTGTCTTGAAGAATCCAAATCAGATTAGACCTGTAGAATTTGAAAGAAGATTTAGAGGGCTACTAAAGGACTGAATTTTAGATATTGAATATCAGCAATTATAGATATAATTCAATTTCAATATCGAGCTCCTCAAAAGCAAGTAAAAGGTGTGTATTTTTTTTTTCCGAATTGCATAAGTCTTGTTTGAAGAATCAAGTTGAATTGATTCCAAGGGCATATTGTAGAATAGATATCAGTATTGGATTCTAAAATGGCCCCTAAAAATAATTCAACACCCATTAAGCCTTTAGAAAGCTCTAATATGACTCATGAAGACGAAGAATGGCAACATGACATATCAAAATTACAAGAGCAAGTGCAACAAATTTCGCTCTCGCAAAGAGCAACAAAAAATGACATGGAAGTTTTGAAGAAAGGCATGGAAAAATCCAAGATGGATTGCTCACAAAGATGGAAGCTAAGATTAATGGTTTGGAAGCTAAGATGGATGGCATGGAAGTTGGCATGGAAGCTAAGATGGATGAAATGGAATCTACAATGGAAAACATCAAGAATGATCTAAAAGCATACATGGAAGGTTTGACAAAGTTGATACGACAAATGTTTCCTAATGATGTAAAGATAGTAGAGGAAACTAATGATGAGAAAAAAATAAATGATAATCGTGATTTCATAAAATATAATATTGGCAGGAAGAACCACCATATTCCAAAAATGGATATGAGGAAGTTTTATGGCAAGGATCCCGTAACATGGATACTACAGATGGAGCAATATTTTGATCTCAATAATGTGCAAAACACACAAAAGGTACGCATTGCAACTTTACATTTAGAACAAAATACATTTGTATGGTATCAATGGATTTTCTCCCGTAAAATTTTTTTCACTTGGTCAATTTTTACGAAGTAAATGATATTACATTATGAGGATACAAAGAGAAACACCTTCTTTAGCCAATTGATAAATCTCAAACAAAAGGGTCTAATAGGGGAGCACATTGAGGACTTCCAAAATTGGGGCATATGGGACCATATTCCGCAGGAATGGCTGTGATTGATCACAGTAGGTACTTTATTGGATAACATCCAACATGAAGTTTGCGTTTTGGAACCTGATTCATTGGAGAAGGTATTCAGGTTGGCAAGAAAAATTGAATGTAAAATTATGGCGACAAGGAAGCATACCACTCACTTCTATAAAGAGGGAAGTGTTGCTACTTCTAGATTTCCACAACCTACAAGGTTGACACCACAACAATTGGAAGAAAAAAGAGAAAAAGGGCTTTGCTACAGTTGTGATAACAAATACACTAAAGGTCATAAGTGTGCTGGGAAGAAATTATTTTACATAGATTGTGAAGAGGAAGAAGAAAAGGAACAAGAAGAGGATATACACTAGGAACCAACCCAAGAAGCGGAAGAAATGAGTCTGACCATATCGTGTAATGCATTGGCAGGAATTACCACTCCTCAAACTCTCAAGATAGAAGGACATATCAAGAAGAAAAAGGTAATAGTGTTGATTGATTCAGGTAGTACCCATAATTTTATTCATTGTAAGGTAGCCAAGGAATTGAATTGTTTCCTATACCTAGCACCAGAATGTCAAGTGATGGTTGCAAATGGAGGAACTATAAATTGCTCTGGAAAATGCCATAATATCAAGCTAACCATGGGGGAATATGTATTTAATAGTCCAATGATTTCCATTCCAATGGGAGGTGTTGATGTTGTACTAGGAGTACAATGGTTACAATCTTTGGGGACGGTAGCTTTTAATTTTCAAGAACTTTTCTTGAATTTTTTTTCAGAAGGAAAGGAAGTCGAATTACGGGGTATTGCAGGGAAGCTGGGAAAGATAATAAGCTCTAATTTCATTACAAAGCTTCTAAAGAAAGAACAACGAGGCGTAATTGCACAATTATGCTCACTAGAAGTTCCAACATCAAAATCATCTATTTCTGCAGATCTCCAACAAGTCTTGGACAATCATTCCAAGGTGTTTGAAACTCCCAAAGGACTCCCACCTATTCATGATCATGATCATGCTATTCATTTGATTCCGGGAAGTGTTCCTCCAAACATCAGGCCTTATAGATATCCTTATGTCCAAAAGAGCGAAATTGAACGTATGATTGCAGAAATGTTAGAGGATGGTATAATTCAACCTAGTCAAAGTTCTTTCTCTGCTCCTGTAGTATTGGTACACAAGAAGGATGGATCATGGCACATGTGTACGGATTATAGGGAGCTCAATAAGCTCACCATTAAAGATAAATTTCCCATTCCTGTGATTGATGAATTATTGGATGAATTACATGGAGCAAATTATTTTACCAAGTTGGATCTTCGTTCAGGATATCATCAAATTAGAATGAAGACTGAAGATATTCCAAAAACAACATTTCGAACTCATGAGGGTCATTATTAATTTTTGGTCATGCCTTTTGGCCTTACCAATGCACCTTCTACATTTCAAGGGTTGATGAGTTCCATTTTCAAACCCTTCCTTAGAAAATTTGTGCTAGTATTTTTTGATGATATACTAATCTACAGCAGGTCTTGGAAGGATCATGTTCAACATGTTGACACGGTGCTCAAAATATTACAGGAGAAACAATTATATGCAAAAACATCCAAATGTTTCTTTGGAGTACAAGAGGTGGAATATCTGGGTCATATTGTATCTCACGAAGGTGTTAAGGTAGACCCTAACAAAATTAAAGCCATTAAGGAATGGAAAGTCCCCACAACCATAAAGCAGTTGCGAGGATTTCTCGGGTTAACAGGGTATTATCGCAAGTTTGTTAAGAATTATGGGAGAATAGCAGCACCTCTAACAACATGATTGAAGAAAGATGCATTTTCATGGACTCTTGAAGCAACTAAGGCCTTTGAACATCTTAAAGAGGCAATGTGCCTAGCACCGGTCTTAGCTACGCCAGACTTCACAAAAACCTTTATTGTGGAATGTGATGCCTCAGGAAATGGAATTGGTGCAGTTTTAATGCAGGAAGGAAGACCCATTTCTTTTGAAAGCCGTCCAATCAAAGGAAAGTATTTACAGAAACCTATTTATGAGAAGGAAATGTTAGCAATACTGCATGCACTAAAGAAATGGCGAACTTACCTAATGGGAAGACACTTCAAGGTAAAACTGATCATGATAGTCTTAAACACTTTTTGGAACAAAGACTATCTTCAGAAGAGCAGCAAAAATGGGTCACAAAGATGTTGGGTTATGACTTTGAAATAATCTACAAAAAAGGAAAGCTTAATGTTGTTGCAGATGCACTCTCAAGAAATAATGAAGAGGTGGAAGCATTGCTTTGTGCCATTTCTATTGTCCAACCAGATTGGATAACCGAAGCAAGAGATGAATGGAAGAAGGACAAAGATGTATGGACACTCATTCAAAAGTTGCAGCAAGATCCTAGTACATCGGATACATTTAGTTGGAAAAATGATTCCTTATGGTACAAAGATCGCTTATATCTTTGTAAGAATTCCCAACTAAAACAAAAGATTCTTTTGGAATTGCACACTTCTCCTTTAAGAGGACACTCAAGATTTTTAAAAACTTACCACAGGGTGAAGAAAGAATTTTTTTGGGATGGCCTTAAATCTGATATTCAAAAGTTTGTGGCGGAATGTTTGGTTTTCCAGCAGAATAAAGTTGAGACAATTAAGACCCCAAGTCTTCTACAACCTTTATCCATTCCAAGTCAATGTTGGGAGGAGATTTCAATGGATTTTATCACAGGTTTACCTAAGTCCGAAGGAAAGAGTGTCATCATGGTGGTAGTTGATAGACTTACCAAGTATGCACACTTTTGTACTTTATCTCATCCATTTAAAGCAAGTACAGTTGCTACTACATTTATGGACAGAATTCAAAAGCTACATGGAAGCCCAAGGGTTATTGTGAGTGACAGAGATCCCATTTTTACTAGAAATTTTTGGACGGAGTTATTTTCTTGTTTGGGTACTCAATTAGCTCATAGCTCATCTTATCATCCTCAATCTGATGGTCAAAGTGAGATAGTAAATAAATGTTTGGAAGGATATCTTCGTTGTTTTGTATCTGATAAACAAACACAATGGGTCAAGTGGTTACCTCTTGCTGAATGGTGGTATAACACTTCCTTCAATACTGCAGCAAAAATGACCCCATTTATGGCACTTTATGGATATCATCCACCATCCATCACATCATCTTTAAGGGAAAATTCGAAGGTTCAAGCAGTGGAAGATCACATAGAGCATCAACAAGAAGTTCTCCAACTCTTAAAGGATAACCTGAATTTGGCACAAAATCGAATGAAACAACAGGCAGATCAACATCGTAGCGAGAGAAGTTTTGATGTAGGAGATTGGGTATTTTTACGGCTACAACCTTACAAACAAATGTCCCTCAAGCAAGCAAAGAAGGATAATAAATTATCGCCAAAGTACTATGGTCCTTACAAGGTGTTGCAAAAGATTGGTACTATGGCATACAAATTGGAGCTTCCTGCTTCTTCACGAGTACATACAGTTTTCCATGTTTCATGCTTAAAGAAGGTTATAGGTGAAAATCTTCCAGTTCAAACAATATTGCCAGAACTTGATGAGGAAGGAAAAATCATATTGGAACCTGAAGCGGTCACAGAAACAAGAACTCGACAACTACAGAATCGATCAATTTCAGAGTATCTCATCAAGTGGAAGAACTTACCCACTAAAGATTCTACATGGGAGGATGAGAATTTTATACAGAAGCACCCAGAGCTACTCAAGCGTTGAGGACAACACTTTTTTGAAGAAGAGGGGCATGTTAGGTCCCTATATTACTAGTATAGTCCCTTATTATTGTTAGTGTAACCCCCTTATTGTTATTATTGTACCCTTGTAACCCCCATATTGTTATTATTATGCCCTTAAATTATTATTGTTAGGTTGGCTAGGATTACATTGTGGCCTACTAGGATTACATTCTAGCCCCATAGACTCCTAGATATAGAAAGGAGGTTTTGTAGTTTGAATCATCCAAAAAAATTTCATTCATGTAATGTATTGGAGGTTGCCCCCTCGAAGTGGCTTATTTATAGGGCATTGATATCTCTTTTCTTCTATTTTTGAGCTAGTTTCACAACAATAGGTCTCCTTGGTTGAACATAAGGTGGTAGCCAAGTCAGCGGGGCTGCCAAAAAAGCATCTTCCTGAGCAGTCAGAGGACACTTCGCAGGGTTAGGGGAGCATTCCTTAGACACCCCCCGAGGGGTTTGCATAATCTATGGGGACGTGCACGACTTTACCATAGTCCACTTTGTAGTTATCCCCTTCCCCTGATCGTAACCTATTTCTCTTTTCTTCTCCTTGCCCATCTTCTTCCCCTTCGTCGGCATGCACACGACTTCCTCAACTTCGAGAGTTACCTCTAATACATCGTCGGATGCCATCTCGATAGAGGTTGTCGCATGCGATGATTCAACAGGGTTGGACGCAGTAATTCTTGCTTGGAAGACGAACTCAGGTTTCTTGTTATCTGTGGGGGTAGTGTGGCCAAAAATCCAAATGGAGATACTACACAAAGTATAGAGTTCACTGGAAATCACAAGGCACAAGAGTTTTAGAAAGAAAATAACCCAATTCTGATCTGTGCCCCTCCTTTTATAGCTTTTGATGGGTAACAACAACCAGATGAAACTTAGCTATAACATACCATCAAGGAAATGGTAAAAAATCCTCCCAAATCGCCACATTAATTTCCAACTGCCTGCTCCATTCAATAAAAAAATTGGCTTTTTAACTAGTTTTACTATTCCAACAGCTATTTTTCATAGCTGCGTACTACCCCTATGCTCCCATCGCAAGATTTTGGGCCTCCTTACCTGTAGACGACCCTTGTGTGCACGTCAGGCCCCACTTCGTTCCTCCTCGTATGTGCACGTAGCCATCCTAATACAAATGCTCAGTCTATATAGTCATTTGGTAGGTGTCAGGTTGGCCCTATATGGTTTTAGACGACTGCCATTAACGTACACCAGCAAGGGGTCTTCGCGCAGCGTATTCAATCTAACCGCACTGCCATCTATAAATTTTGTTACCACATAAGGACACAACCAATGTTGTCAAATTTTTCCCGGGTGGCACACAAACTGGCTGTCATAGAGTAATACTAGCTCATCTTCCTTAAACGACTTCTATCGGATATGTCTATCATGCCAGGATTTTTCCCGGGCCTCCTAAACTTGTTGATGAAAGTTAGCAATGAACTGATCCTCTTCCAAGGCAATTAGCTACACTAAGTGTTCTTCCATGATTTCTGGTTCCACCATGTTTTTAAAAGTTGTGATGCGCAGGCTAAGGATGATGTACTCCATGGGCATAATGACCTCCTTCCGATAAACCATCTGAAAAGGAATTTTCCTAGTCAATTTCTTGCACGTAATCCAATAGGCCCAGAGTACTAAGGGGATGTTCACATCCCAATCACTTCGATCATTATTACAGACCTTGGTAGGCACTCGTTCCAAAATTTTATTAAAAACTTCCACCGTTTCATTTTCTTGAGGGCGATATGGGGTACTCTTCACATGGTGGATCCAGAATTCTTCCGTCAGAACTTGAATAATTTTATTAATGAAATGCGTAACTCTATCACTCATCAAGATCTTCAGACAACCAAACCTTGTTAAAATGTGCTAACAAATAAAGTTTGCAGTGGTATGCATTGTGCAACCCTTCACAACTTGTGCTTTTTCCCATATGGTTACATAATCAGTTGCGGTGATGATGTATCAAGCACCTGTCTTCTTTCCTGGTGGGTTGATGGGTTCAGAAAAGTCTATAGCCCATTTTTAAAATTCCTACAGGGCCATCTGTGGTTTCAAGGGCACCTCATCCCTGTGCGAAGGTCTTCCTATCCGTTGGCATGCGTAGTAGGTTTTACAATATGCGTGGGAGTCACTATGCAGTGTGGGCCACCACAACCCAGCTCTTAATACCTTCTACATAGTCTCTTTTCATGCATAGTGACCTCTCGCTACTCCTTCATGGGCTTCTGCTAAAATGGCTTGTCTTTCATGCTCCAGTACATATCTTTGCAACACCTCATCAGCTCCCAGCTTGTATAATTGGCCCACAATGATGGTAAAATCAGCTGCGCGGGTTAACAATTCTTTTTTTTGTTGTACTGAGTAGTTTGTAGGTGCCATCCCCATAGTTAAGAAATTAATAATATCTGTAAAGTGATCGTCAACCACCTTAATAGGAAAAATTTGTGCATCGGGTAACCCTTCTTCTAGGTTAGTTGGCTCTTCACCATTCTCGATTTGGGACAGGTGGTCCAGTCTAGCATTCAATCTTTCAGGCTTCAAAATTATTTCAAAATCATATTCCTGAAACAATAGTAACCATCAAAAAATCCCCCCCTCCCCCCCCCCACAACACAGGCTTATTGGCTAGGTACTTCAAAGCTGAAAGATACATGAAAATATTGAAGTACCCTCCCAGGAGGTAGTGATGGTATTTCTGCAGGGCATATACCATTTCCAATCCTTCACATTCAGTAGTAGAGTAGTTGTGTTTTGCGCTAGAAATTTTCCTGCTAGCAAACGCAACCGAGTGGTCAATGTCCCATTCCCTGGGCTGCGTGAGGAAAAATCCTAGGGCGATACCTGATGCATCCACATCGACATGGAAAACCTTCGCCCAGTCAGGAAATATGAGGATAGGTGCAGTGACCATCTTTTCCTTGAGCAGCTCAAAACTCTTATGACACTCCTCTTCCCAGGAAAAAGACACGTCCTTCTTTAGCAACTTCTCCACTGGTGTCATGATCAGCGCGTACCCTTGAATAAACTTCATATAGTAACCGGTGTGCTCGAGGATGGAACACAACTGTTTCTCGGTAGTGGGGATTTCTAAATTGATGATAAATACAACCTTGGCCAGGTCAACCATCAATCCTTGATGACATACCACGTGCCCTAAAAAAATCCTGAAAGGTACACAGAATATGCATTTCTTAATGTTTAGTGAAATTTTTGGCTTTTTGCAGACATCTAACATCATGTGCAAGTTCAACACATGTTTCTTTACCAACACAAACACTATCCAATTATCAAAGTATACTTCTACAAACTTATGAATGAATTGCTTGAACAATTCTACTACCACACACGAAAATATGGCAGGGGCATTCTTGAGCCCAAAGTGCATGACAGTGTATTGAAAGGATCCCCATGTCGTTGCGTAGGTAGTTTTGCTGGGATCTTCAGGCACTATTCGGATCTAATGGTAGCCAAGAAACCCGTCAGTGAACGATTATGCTTCCTGACCTCCCACATTGTCCAAAATTTCATCAGAGAGCGGTGTAGGGAAGGTATCATGTACGCAAGGATCATTCAACTTGTGCACATATACGCAGATTCTTATTTCCCCTTTAGTCTTCTTTTCTTGGACCACCATGGGGTTACCCAATCAAACTGTTCTACTGGTTCAATGATACCTGCGGCTACCATTTTATCGATCTCTTCTATGAATTTCTGCTTATAATTGGGGTTCAATCGGTAGGGTCGCTGCTTGACAGGACGCACATTTGGTTTTAAGGTGATTCACATAACACCCAGATCTCCTACAATTCCTTTAATTTTTAAAAAAATTGAGGGGAATAGATCATGATATTCGGTGAGTAGTTCCATGATATTTGGAATGGTATCATTGTCCTAGCAATCCATAATTTTATCCATCTTGGTTTTTTCTTCTGTTCCAATATTTACTTCCTTTAATTTGAGAGGTTTGGTCATATCAACTACCTGTAATAGGGGTCTAGCAACTGCGCACTCTCCCTATGATTCATGGATACTGATATTTCGTAGGTCCTCATCACACTTCTCCATTGATAGGTTCTAGCAGTTGGAAATATCCTACATCTGCGCATCCCAAGTTGGTTCCCCATACTCTGTGCAAGGGAGTGATTCATCAAATGATAGAGCATCTATGTTTTGTAAGGCTTCATCTAATTTCTCTATTCTGCTTATCAACCCGAATTTCCCCAAAAAATATTCTCTTGTGGCGTCCTAGTGGCAAGTGTGCTAATGTAGCTCTGCGTCCAAATACCATGTGGTGGGGATTGGTCCCAAAGTGCGGATAAACATGTGGACCCATTCATCCTAAGTCCTTTCGCTCCGTACTTCCATCCATACAGACAATTGCTTGCGTGGGTATCTATGGCCAAGGAAAATTTCCATGGGTATGTTGACTGGAGGTTTGAAACGTAGCATCATCATTATGTGACATTCCTCCCAATCCTAAAAATCCCCCTTATGATTTTCCCACCATCGCGCAGGGGTCGCGCACATAGCTAATTTAAGCACCCACATTCTTCGTTCTATAGGAACATCTGCTTTGAATGCTCTAAGAAAATCTTTAAAACTACCAGAATCATCAAAATAGGTCAGCTCTCTTACCTCTGAGGAGATACACCAGAAGCTCTTTGTGATCTTCTGGCGACGTAGTGCAGATACATCATGCAACTGGTTCTGCCAATTTTCTATCTCACCATCTGAGTCAAAGAGACATTTTTTGTCCTTCTCCCAATAGAGAATGCCATCAGCGGTAGGGTTAATCCAATCATTTTCCTAGGTAGTCAACTTGTAAATATGATCAATTTCATCCTCTTCGTGTACTGGTTCTGTATATCACTCACCCTCCGTCAGATCTGTAGGGACTATTAATCATGTACCCTCGTTCTAAAAAAAAATGCTTCATCTTTTCATGTTGATAATACCTCCCATGTCTATGGCCCAATCCAGTCCTAGAAGGGTAGGGTAAGGGTATTAATCCTCTACAATTTGAATCACCTCAAAATCTGCATATACCCTAACTCACGCGATATTTACCATAATCTTTGATAGCCTTCTTAACGGTATGATATTCTGTTGGTTAGCCATGCATAGCTATATAGTAGACCATTCCAACTTGGGTTCTCCCATCCTCTGCAAAGTCTGTTTCACAATCAAGGATCCTAAATCAAGGATGACCTGATCCATTTCATAATCACCAATCTATGCAGTTAGCCGCATTTCCTAACTAGTTCGTTTCTTATGCTTACAAAGTTTGCGGACATCTTTAACTTCCGCTGGAGGGTCAACATTTTCTGTGCAGTTGTCTATTAATGCTTGAAGGTTCTCTACTGCCTTATGGTTGTGTAGTAAATTCATACATACTTGTAGGAATGGCTTAAATTCTTCCTCTGCTTTTAGATCCGTTGGGGCCTTTGAGGTAGACACCTCGTTTTTAGAAAATTCTTTTCTAGCTTCAAGGAAGGTTTCTTTCTCCTTCTATAAATATAGGCTTTCCTTTTTGTTAGTGACTTTTCTCATAAGTGTTTTTATGGTATATTTTTCCTCATCTCCTCCTGTGACCATGCCATTGCACACAATTACATTAATACTAGGTCCCTCATCACGTGGTTCCGCCTTAACCCTTTGTACATTATGTGTCAGTGTTTGTTGTTTTTCTTGCATTTTTTATATCAGCATAGTAGAGTCTTCGATCACATGATCAAGCTTCCTGAAATATCTGCAGGACTGTCATGCAGGGTTCTGGAAATCCCTTGTGAAGTGTCCCACCTCCTCGCAATTATAGCAGATCAGTTTTCCTCTTCTCCAATCCATGCTCCCACCTCTCTCTTCCCCCCCCCCCCAACCCCTCAGCCTCTTGCAGGGGAGCCTTCACGTCAAGAGGGAGATAATGGTGATGACGAGTTAGCTTTCAACTTATACAAGATTCCTCTATCTATCATTAAATCGTATGTCTAGCAGTTGTGCTCATCATGTCCTACAAACGAGCATAATCTACACCACTGTTACTTCAATTGTGGGACATAGACACCAAGTTGGGGGTAGAGGTTTGTATCATGCAATTTGGCTACTCGAAAGTCAGTGCACCATAACGTGGGGGTTCTTGGTCTAGTGAAATATTTGGGGCATAATGGGTTAGGCCCCCCAGCCTGCATGTATTCTAACAACAGAGGGCACTAATCCTTGGTGTGGCCTGACACCCTGCACCGTATGCACCAAATGTTTGCGCTAGCTTCTTATCCCCACTCTTTTCATAAATTCTGGATTTCTAGGTGCATTGCCTTTAACTGGCCCTAGATCCACTGCACCCCAAACTGAGCATCATTCCTTGGCGCGGCTTCTAGCTTCATTGAAATTTCCAGGGATTTTTTTTGCGAGTCCATCGTCTGCTGACCCATAGGCCCGCGTAGGTGTGGTAATAGCATGGCAGTGAACCACTCCTTGTGTTGTCTATCCTCATACTTAAATTCTCCATCCCTAATGACTTTCTGCAGCCGTTGATCAGCCTCCCATATAGACTTTGTAGGTTATTATATATTTAAAATATTTCAAGTCAATCACAAGCTGAGTGTAGGACTTAGGCTTCCAAAACTGTTGCTTTAAGGCATCCTTAATTTTTTGTATTGAAGGATCCGTCTGATAGCCAACGTATCCCATGAACCAATCTAAGGCCCTCCCTTCAATGGCTAGGGACAGTTGTGCTCTTTTTACAACATTTCTAACCACATTTTGTACAGTCCATACTAATTCTGCCACGATCCAAGATCAGTCCATGTCCTCATCCCCCACACCCTTAAATGTGGGTAGCTTCATGTGCATGGCCATATCATCATCAGGCGGTGGTGGTGGGGTAGGAGAATTCTTTCCCTTGCGCAGATTCGACGGTGGTGTAACCGAACGACTAGTTTCTACATGCGTAGGCGGCTCTCTTAAGGTACTATATACTGATATGTCCCCTTCTCGATTGAATCTATATTATTTACCACTTCATGTCATACTTCCACTCTGATCAGAGGTCATTCACTCAGTGTGACTACACAAAATACCCTTTTCACACAATAGTATCTTATTTAGCAAAGGCTATGTTTGCAAGAACTTACCTTGGAATCCTTTGAAGAACCTCCACTCAGCTTTAGAATAATATTCAAATTTATCAACTATGAATTTCATTACAAATCCTCCTAAAACACTATCCACTTAGTGATCTACAGTCTGGGTGATCTTGTTATCAACCTTCTCCAACTGTTGGATTAATTTAGGAGTCCACTACTGTTGGCTTGAGGGGTCCTGACCTAGGTTAAAAGTTAAGTTTTTCCAACAAACCCCTATACTACTGGACCTTTTGTCAATGACATACTTTCACAGGCCAAGGTCTCACCTGAAGTAGTATGGGTGGGTGTTCGACCCAGGTTTCTGCACCCTGGGAGAGAGTGTAATATTCCAAATCTGGAACATCATAGCAAGCTTGCTGAAATAACGCACTCCTAAGAAATATATGCACAGAAATGAGTTTGCATCCCTTGTATCCCTTAGATCATCTCATCTAAGATCTAAATCCAAAAGGAGAGCAAAAAAAAATCAAACTAGGTGGGTTAAACAGATCTCCCACAAACTAGTCTAGATGAAAATCACTCGAAGAGAGGGGATGCAGCTATATGCAAAGATTGCTTTAGAAATAATGCAGTTTATCAGTTTACAAGCATGAGACCAACATGGACATTCATCTTTCAGCTATAGATTAGCAACATGGATTTACAATGTAGCTTATACAGTGTATAATAGAAATAGAATGAATATACAAGACAAAAGCCTCAAAATGAGCTGCTACAACAATAAGAAATATTTTCATTGCTGAAGCATGCAGTAGATTAAAACTCAGATCTAGAATAGATATGTACATAAAATGATAGATCTATTTCATATCTATGTACAATATAGACTCCTCTTTACATTCCCCTTGGGGATCTCAACAAATCATGAATAACAGTGAGTAGATCTGAGATCTAAGTCACAGATCTGCAGAAGTATTCAGAAAATTCTGAATCATAACATATACAGTAGATTAGATTTTAACTAACATGGATTGGTTGCCCAATCCATGGATCACCACAGTGAAAGGTAGGATCCAATAACTAGAGATATTCCTCCTCTAAAATGATGCCAAGTCACCCTGCAACTCTCCTTTTGCAAATAACGCAGTCATGAAAGAGGGACTATGATGTAGGCCCTGAGAATGCTTTGGCCTGCTGCTAATATATGGATCTGAAGCTCAAACAGTGGATGCACTCTTCCGGAAGGTTAAAATACACTCTCACTTGTTAGGGTTCTGTGATTCGGCTGATTGGCAAGCCAAATGACAGTGTAACATCAAACCAATATTTGGAGCTCAAGTACCTAGCCTTCCTGGACTCAGAGAGGGCTCTTTCTATTGATGTAAGGGATATCTGTGTGTTTGCTTATTGTGTTTTGATTTTAGGCTAGTTATGAGGTAGGTTTTTTTGGTTTTGGTTTTTAGGTTGTGAGGGATGAAACTGATCAAAGAAATAAGATAGGTAAAAAGATGTCAGATCAACTGGGCTATGGGGTCAAAGAGGTAAAGAAAGCTTTCAGATGGTGATACAAGGTTTTTGAAGGGCCAATTTGATTTGAGGTAAAATGGATCTTTGGGAAAAATGGAGTAAGATGGACATCAAGTTTGTGAATAACAATGGATTTCAAGCATAACTAGTTTAATAGCTAACATAAACATGGTAGGGCAAAACATTAATCATGAGAAATGTAACTATAAGCTGATCAATGCATAGAAATAAACATTCAAGCCATGCATAGAGATATATAACTCTCTAACTTTAGGAAATGGCTATCAAACTTTTGGGAAATACACTTAAGACAGACAAACAACTCAAATCACTATGTCAGAATGCCTAAACATAGTACTTCAAGCTATTGGGCACTTTTAAAACAATATTTCATAGTCTTAGTTAAAGGGCAAGATCAGAACAAGACCTCCTTGGTTCAACAAATGACAATCTAATCAGTCAAAGAGAAGTTTCATAGATGGAGCTATGGCTAGCCATGAGTAAACAGGGCATACTGTAAATCATACTTAGCATGCATAAAACCATCATATGAAACAAGCAAACAATATTCTTAAGTTATTAAAGAGCAATCAAGAATTCTTTAATGTGACTAAGAATGAAGAAAACATGGAAGTTATGAAGAAACAGGAAATTTGAGGTGCCTCCAAGGGAATGTCTCAAATTTGTTCTCTACTCTCCTATAGCAAGCAAGAACATGGATTTATGAATGAAAACTAAGAAACAAAAATAGAGATAGAGACACTATACCATTCTACCAAGTCATGGAATCCAACAACAATCCTCTTTCATCATCCAAGAACATCCAAGAAACTATCCAAAAGCATGAGACAAGTATTTCTTCCAAAGCTTATATGACCATATACTCCTTCTATTCATCAAGTTCAGCCTTGTTTACAATTAAAGCCTTTGGAATATATAGGCCAAAGTGAGGAAAACCTCTTAGTTCAACTTGCAATCTCATTGGCCTATCCAAAATATATTAATTTGTCCTTGAGGCTTTGCAAAGCCCCAGGCACAAAATATCTAATAAAATATCTCAAAAATGCTAAAAAAGGGAAATAAATTGACTTTTCATAACTTATCATGTACAAAAATAGCTAAACACACATGAGGAAAAGTCAGTTTTGAAAGGTTCAATTTTTACAAAAATACTCAAAAAATACATCAGCAAAAGGTCCCCTGACTTGCCAGCAACTTTTTGAGGTCTTCCCATGTCGAAAAAAGGCTCATGATGGTTCGTTGGAAATATCTGAGTGTCTATTTTTTGAAAATGTTTATTTTTCTCCCAACTGACCAATGGAAGTCCTACAAAAATAGACCTCTGTGTAAAAAACCAGAAAATAGGCCTTGCTGATAAACGTGGCAGAGTGTAGAAAAAACGAGTGTTTTTTGCCATTTTGGGGGATAAAATGATCTTCATTTTTTCTGAAAATAATTGAGTATGTGCCCCTAAAATTATTGCATCACATTATACCATTTTCATCCCTTGATGATGCCCCAAACTGAAATGGCGATTCCCATGAGTTTTGGCCAAAAACCCAAAAATGACAAAAAAAACAAAACATGTTGAATTTCGCCCAAACTTGGCGAGCATGACCCTCAAGGGTTTTCAGAAACATCTTGTGAAGAAGAGGCCAAAATTTGAAGCCTTGAGGTTTCTTTCCTCATTTTTGGTTCCAGGCGCTTCCCTTTAGCCTCCTTGAGTTTTTCCTGAGTAGCCTTCAACTTCCATCGGGCAAACTGATTTAGCTTTTTATAATGCCCAGTCATCCTTCGTTGAAGGTCCAAGTCCCTATTAGCCTTCTTCAATTTCTTCTCCAAGTGATCATTAACACTCTCAAGTCATGCTTCCTGATTGTTCTCTATCTCTTGTTTGAACAATGCAGTGATAGGGGTAGATTAGAGAAAGGCATCTTCTTCTTCCTTTTGTTTCTTAAGGGCCTTTTTGAGCCCCATGGTTCTTGGCCTCTTTCGCCCGAGCTGATCTTCGCCTTCGCTTTCATCAAACTCACCTATGAGTTCTTCCAACCTCACTTGTGCTTTGGAGGCCTCCTTTTTGTATTTGGTTTCCTGTGTCTCATATACAGCCATATGGACACTCACCTGCTTGTTTTGAACTTGAAAAAAGTGATTGAAGTTCCTATCCCTATCAAGATCAGTCCTCAAAGCATCAATTTGGATTTCTCTATGGATCAAGAGATATTCTAGAATCCGGGCTTCATTATCATTATCACCACTTTGGATTTGGATGATGTCGAATTCCCTTTCCTGTTCATGACTTATTTCTTCCTTGTCCTTCCCTTTGCTTTGAATGGCTCTTTTAGTCTTCTTCCTCTTGGGCAATTCCACCATGGGATTTTTGGTCAATTTTCCCTTTCTTCGGAGGGCCCTAGTCACATTTGGAGTTACAAATCTAGGCACCATTTTCCTTGATGTCTACGGCTTGGCCACTTTCGGAGAAGAGAGCATGGCCCCTTGCCTAGGAGAGGCAGCTAGCACATGCTCCATGGGCTCTTTACCCTTGTCACTTTGCTCTTAATTTTTGCCACTGTCTTGGATTTCTTCATGGATTCCTAGGATATCCTTTTGAACTTCCTTTTGAGGGATGTCCTCCTCACTGTGTTTCACCTGTTTATCCTGCTGCCCCTCTTCTTCTTGAGGTTTCTGTTCCTTTTTAGGAGGTTTTTGTTCATCACCCTGAGGCTTCCTCTGTTCATCATGTTGTAGCTGTTGTGTATCATGTTGTGGCTGCTATGTATCATGGTGTGGCTACTGTGTATCATGATGTAGTTGTTGTGTATCATGTTTTGGCTACTGTGTATCATGTTGTAGCTGCTCACCCTCACTGTGTTTCACATATTCATGCTACTACCCTTCATCATCTTCCTCATCATCCCCTTGCTTCCTTGTTTCATCCTTCTGCTGCTCATCATCACTTCCCTCTTCTTGCTCATGCTCTTCTTTCTCATCATGATCATGCTCTTCTCCCTCTTCAGGCTCTTTTGTTTGTTCTATGGTAAATTTTAGCTTCTTGGGAACAACTTTGATAGAAGAATGCGAAGTATCGTGAGTAGGAGGTGTAGGAGATGTATGAACTAGAGGGATAGTGGAGAAATTCGGATGGGTGATGAAAGTATCCCAAGAGACCTCACTCTTCTCAAGCTGATGAAGAATGATGACTTTGATGAGGGAGTGATGGAAGAGGCAGGCTGTCTGCTGTGAGGGACGCTTTTTCTGAACAGTGGAGGCCATTTTCTCAATGCTTCTATGTAGGAAGAAAGGGAGATTTAGCAATTCGGCCCTCGTGAAATGCATGAGCAATCGAATGTGATAGGCATAGACTCGGGAGAATCTTCCCTCACAAGTGAAGTATTTCATGATGATCTTCATGAGGGGGGTGTAGCTAGTCAAAAGATATGGGAAAGGGAAAATGCAAGGACATGAATCTCTGTGCTCAGGCTTTAGAAAGAGCTTGTATTCTTCTGAATCCAGGTGGCTTTTTTTAAACCACTTCTCCTCGACATAAGGGATTTTAGTGGCCTTGGAGATGGACCTTAGAGAGAATTTGAAATCTAGGACTGCCAGCTGGAAATGCTTCTCTTGAAACCTCAAAGCGCAAAGATGTGTCAAAGGTGAAAAAATCTTCACCTCTTGCACTCTTTGATAGAAATCTAAACACCCAACCTCATGGAAATTGAAAAAGACTGATGGGTGGGCATTCACTTCTTCAGTGGAAACAGGCTCAAATCTCTTATGCAATCCACTCCTACTATCTTGCCTAGGAGGCATCTTGTTTTGAATGCTCTCTGCAACACCAAGCTGCCTCAAATGGCTTTTGAAATGTTTTCTCAAACACACAACTTTTTCGTCTTTGTTAATCACTTTTTGATCAACGCAAATTGTTTCAAATGTTGTGTGAAAGGTTCTTTAACACCAACCTCCTGCCCCTTACAAATCATTGTTTTGTCTCTTTGTGCCAAACAACAAAAGTTATCAAAATAACAAGCACACAGTCAAATTGTTATTGAGTTTGGGTAGAGTTGCAAGGATCCTTTGTGTTTTGGTAAAAACAAGATAGCTTTTTATTTAGACAAAGACAAAACACCCCTCTCAATCCAAAACACTCTTTTTGTATTTCACTATATCACATGCATAGGTATACGAGAACACTTTCAAATTGAGTTAAAAAGCTTTTCATAACATACTCTGCTTCATGGATCAAAGGAGGAAGCACTAGTTTTTGCTTTTTACCACACAGAGAGGAATTTTGAAATGACAAAGCACTCATACAATGATCACTGTTGTTGAAATTAGGCTCACTGTTTCACCTTTCAAACACTCTTTTTTTCCTTTCAAACACTGTGTTTTTCCTTTCAAACACTGCCTCCACCTTCTAACACTGTTTTCACCATTACATTTTGCTGACAGAGGTTAGCTTTGTCCTATCACAGTTAGGACACCTTCAACAATTTTGACAAAACCTCTAATACTGTGTTTATTTTGACTTGCAGGTAGTGTTATGGTTTACCACTGTTTTGAGGGTAGCTTTAGGCCTATTGAAATTAATATGAGCACTCTCGTAGCCTCCCACTGTAACAAACTTTGTAAATATTTTTAACAAATCACTTTGATTTATACCAAGACCTTCTCTATTCAATCACCATTTAGTTTTGAAAATATGGAAACAATCTCCCATTTAGCAACTTGAATATACCAGGGAGGAAAAATATAAATACCTCGAAAATGGATGGTGGTCTTTCCTTGAAGGGTTGAGCAACTTCAAGACCCTTTTGGAGGATTTTTGAATGTTAAAACATGCACAGAACGTTGAAATGGAAAGGCGCCGTGCAATATACAGGGTGTCGGGTCGATGATTGGGCGGTCATGACCGGTGCCTACAGGCGTGCCTCGCGCCACTACAGGCGTGCTGCGCCACAATATAAATCATTTGTAAGTTTGTTCCTGAATGTGCCGCACGCTTTTCCAGGCGCACCACCCAGTCTAAAAGCTTCAAAATTTGCAATTTTTGCTCAAGAATTCCTTGTTTTGGTCAGAGAGCAGCCTAGGGGAGCGTTGCTCGTGCTTTGAATTGCAAAATAGATTTTGGCAACGATCTTTAACTCTTTTTTGAAAGAGAACAAGTCAATTACCCTTGAGTTTGCTTTGTGAGGGTTTTGAAGGCTTCTTTGAAAAAGGTATTGGTTTAAACAAAACGTGAAGCTCATGTCCTTTTAAAACATAACCGAGACTCTTTTTTTTCTCAAATAAATGACATAGTGGCAAGAACCACTTCTTTTATAGGTATGACCTTTTTTGAAGTAAAGAAGCCTTTTTAAGAATAAAAAACTTTCCACTGTTTCTCACTAAGGAATGAAACTTTGTTTCCTTTTTTGATATCTATACTGTAGAAGGAAATTCTGCTCCGAGCCATGTGAATAAATATAGATGTGCCTTTTGAATGATACTGCCTTTTTTACTAGGGGAAAAACTTAGCTGCATTTTCCTAGGTTTGGCAACATATGCTCATCAAAAATAAAATCTTTTAAAGGCTTCTTCTGCACTTATAAGCAACAGCTAAGTATCTTCATATGTCTCAGGAGTCCTTTGTTTGTGACAACATTATGTTTGATTTCTTCTAGTGTTGCTCTTGAAATTGAAACACTTGCCATATCCTTTTTCCCACCTCTTATCTTTGTGTTGTTCATTTGCAAAGTCCCCTTTAGAAAACATAGCTTAGGTTACCTCTTTGTTACTTTTGACAAGTTTTGAAAAATATCTTTATGAATAGGAAGAGAAAAACATTTTTGAATATCAACATCACTCTTGGGACTCTGTTAAACCCAGCTGATTTTAACTACTTTCAACTTTGTTTTGTTAAAGGAATAGAGACTAAATGTCATGCTTGTTTATCAAGCAGATGGATCTTTGGAACAGTTGGGGTTCCCATGTTTTGGCCATATTGGCAAGACCAAAAGATGAGACAACATTAGAACTACTTTCAAACCCTAGGATCTAGCCCTCCTGGGTCTAGAGAGGGATCTCTCTCTGTAAGCAAAGGTTTTATGTCTTTGAAGCTCGAACTTAAGATATTAGGCTAGTTATAGGCACAGGGTTTGCTTGTTTGATGTATGTTTGGTTGTTGGGAATCTGGAAAGAAAGGTTCATTATAAGACAAGGATGGGAAAAGAGGATTTTAGGCAAAGGAGGGATGACTCAGAGAAAATTCAATACCATTGGGAAATGGAGTCATGCAAGGGTTTACTTGCTATTCAATGTGCAGGCTTTCAGTTGGGCTAGTCATCTAAAGCATTGGATCTTAAATATGATAGTGTGGCATGAAATGGTAAGAGAAAAGGTGAAAGTAAGGAAACCTCCAAGGTGGCCTTCAGAAATCAGATCCAGGGACAGGACATCCCATTGGACAACCTGTGATATAAAACCTAAAGGCTAACTCTTCAGACAAGGAAACATCAAATATTTGGACACAAAGGTGAAAACCTAAGATCAGAGAGAGACTTTGAACTTTCAATGCTTCGGCCTCCAGCTTAAGGGAACTTAGGAAGGTTCAATTAATTGAAAAGGATCCTAGTGAGACAGAGACAGAGTTCTAAACTCCCAGTATCCCAATTCATTCAATAAAAACCTTCCAATAACATCTAAGAACAGATTCATTAATTCATACATCAGCTAGCAGCATATGGAACCACTACACTGGTTAAATTAGCTTGAAATCAATCCTCAGATAACACATATAGCAGAAAACATTGAAGGCATGGAGAGCAAAAACATAGGGTACCTAACAAGGGTAAATCCTATGCCAGATTTCTGATGCGTTCCAGAAGAAATGAAATTTAATGAACTAAAAAGGAAAAACATAGACAAAAACAGAAAACATCATCGCTTCTTTAAATCAGGATCCAAAGAAATGTGCTTGTCATATTAAAGAACAACACCAGTCAAGTACAACATTACCAATAGCTTGAATATTCAGTCTGAAAACATCTTCCTCAGCCTTTCTTACAACTTTACATAGAGAACATGTCTCAAGAGAAATAGCTTGCAATTCACAGATAGCCGATCAAAAACCTTTACAATGAGTTTCTTCATGAATTTTATCGCTGAAAAGAGGCAGAGGAGGTAGGTGAAAAACTGAATGTAGCATTAAGACTCAGGAGAGTAAGAGGGCCAAGGCCCCATTCTATTTCAAATTCTGGGCATTTATCTCTGGTACTCTTTGGATGAAAGGGTGGTTTTCGTCAGGCTGCAATTTACTCCAGGTATGACTTTGATGTACTTGCTATAATACCTCTGCAGTACTCTGGTGAACCGAAAAAAATGCAAATCGAGGGTTTAGGTCTGCCATATTGTGTAATAAATGCTTTTGACATCCTAGGACTATTTGATAGGGTAGAAAACTCTTCAAGAACACGGTATTGAAATGGAAACAATATGGGCACTTCGTCCTTTCACTGGTAGGAACATTCTGCTGATGGTGACACTGATACATATTGTTTCTACACCCTAATCCATTCTCTAATCTTTCATTGATACTCTTTTCCTCTCCATTACTGTCTCTGACTGTGAAAAATTCAAGTTGTAATGGTGCTGGGGGGTTTGACAGTGTCGTACATCGTACAATGATGAAATATTTCTTGTTAAATCCCTCCCAAACATTTTTCTACAATATCAAGCTCAAACAATGGCCTTCTCTATGCTCTATATCACTGGAACAATGACTATGAACAGTGGAGGTTTTCACCACCTGAGACCCTGCGAAACATGAAAACCTGTCAAGAAAATCCATGCATGGGGTGGGCGAACGTAATGGAGGACTGGAGGACAGGTGGAAAAATCGCGGAGATGAATTTGGAAGATGGAAGGAGAGGGCGTTTTAAGGTAAAACATTAAATATTGACCTTTGAATGAAATATTAATGAAAATGCGATGAAAACACGTGGAATGGTGACGTGGCGGGACCGGGTCAATGGCGGGCATTTAGTTAATTCTCACCGTCCGATCTCATGAGGAGATCGATGGTGGAAAACACATCGGAGGGCGACATATGGTGGGCCAGGGGTCCCTTTTTGCTTTTATTATCCCCTGAGCATCTTGGAGGAGCGATCGTCATCGGATGGCCTGCCCCAGATCAGACGGTGTACAACAATATTGCACTGGATCTGCGGACAAATGTTAATGCGCGATGGGGGGCGGTTTTTAAATAGTGCTCAAAGACGCGTGTCCTGCGGTGAATGGCATCGCTGTAAAATGCAAAATACTGCCCACCTTCCAAAGGAGGTACGATAGAAACTGGCGGTTTGCAATGGTGACGTGATTGTGGGGGCCACCGGCGCTAGATGAGACTTAGCGACAACCGTTGGATTACAGGAAATCGATGATGGGAAGAATGCTTATGAACCATATTAATTGGATTGTGATAACCACTTTTCAGGCTAGCGCGGGGTTCTAGCGCCCAGTTCATGTAGGTGAAAAGTTAAAGGGGGCTGACCGAAGGTGGCTAGGCCTAAAATATGTTAAAATATGGATTTTCAGCCCTTTTTAATGCAATTTGAAGCTAGGAAAAGGTTGTGGTAAAGGGAATAGGGGGTTTTAAATCAAACAAAGGGTATTTGAAGGTTTTAAAAGGGGAAAGTAGGTGACTTAGAAGGTTTAGGGGGTAAAAGGGATACTTTGACAAGGGCAAATGCATACCTTTTTTTAGCACAATTTTTTACAATCAGTGAGGCTTTTTGGCTTAGAAACAATAGTGGAACTTTACCAAAGGGTAGAGGGTATGGAGATGCTTTCAAGAATGATGTGTTTTCATGAAAAATGCATTCCTTGAAGGCTCAAAAATAATTTAGCCCCATGCTTGCTTGTCAGGGAATTTATAGGGGGCTAACAGTGGCTCCACATGGGAATGGCTTCTTCTTGAAGGAGTCAAGAATCCATAAATAATCTTTGAGGTAGGCCAAATGCCTGATATTTGAGCCATGTTCCTTCTTTGATTTTCAGCTGCCACAAACATGATAGATCAGTAGAAACGTTCTCAAACAATCTACCTACCCAGGCTATAGTCCTATCATTTTCTCTTGCAGGGTGCATTTGGACTAGCAGACCCTTTACATCCTTTATTTTTTACAAACAAGAAAATAAACCTATTCTATTTCTACCCTTATTGCTCCATGAGACCAGATTAAACTGTTGGTCTCATATGTTTCTCTACGTAATCTAATATCTGCTGGGATTAGACTATCCAGCAGATTTCTTCTCTACATTCTACAACGGAAATTTATAAACAGTCAAACTAGGATTAAACAGTCTAGTTTGTTGTGGATTCAAGGCATAAAGACAGTTGCACATGGACAAAAATTTGCAGAAAACTGAAAACCAAAACTTGAAGGTTTGAAGACTAAAACTTTGAAGCATCCTTCCTTGCTTTGTGACTCAAGTTTTGAGCTTGTTAGAGTCACTTTCTCTTCTTCATTTCAGCTCTGGTTTTGGGCTTGTTAGAGCTGATCCTCTTCCTTAATTGCTAGTTCAGATTTTGGACATGTTAGGACCAGCTGTTTTACTTCTATGGCTCATTTTTTCATCATATTAGAGCCAATCCTTTGCATTTCGTTCATGTTTTGAGCATGTCTGAACCTCTCCTTTCTCTCTATTTTTTGGAACATTTTCTCTATTTCTTGAAAACATAACACAGCCATGGTATTTACAATGGAAATGGAAACCAGAAATTGGAAATCAGCAGAAGTAGTGTTTGAGCATCCTACCATTGACCGGACCCCAAAATAGCTCTATACCATCTAGTTCTTGTAGAAAAAAGGCATTTGGACCCATAGTGGCCTAGATGATGTATGGACCTTGCCACAAACTGTCAAACTTGCCGTGCTTTCCTTTGTCTTCTCTCCTTGAGTCCCACTTCAGAAATTTATCTCCAATTTTGAAGTCAGAAGCTTTGGTTCCTCTATGAAACAACTTCTTTATATTTTCCTGAACTTTCACAGCCCTATTATAAACCTCTTCCCTTGTTTGTTGGAGATGAATTGTTTTTTTTATCCTCCTTACCATGTTGTCTTCTTCTGTCTGAATTTCTTGGACAAGTTTAATCACTGGTACTCCAAGGCTGGTAGGAAACACTGCTTCTGTTCCATAGACAAGCTAGTATGGTGATGTGCCAATGGATTTCTTTGTTGTGAACCTGTCAGCCCACAAAGCATGCACCAACTTGTTATGCCATGATTTTTTATTCTCTTCCAACAACTTTTTGATAATGGTCACTAAGCTCTTGTTTGATGATTTAACTAATCCATTACCTTGTGGGTAATAAGAATTTGAATGACCGAGTGTTATTTGATACCTGTGACAAAAATCAACCATTTTCTTGGATCCAAAAGCAGCAGCATTATCAGTGATTATTTTTCTTGGACAGCCAAACCGAGAGAGGATGTGGTCTTCTAGGAACCTAATGATGACAGAATATGTGGCATTCCTAGAAGGTATGGCCTCTATCCACTTAGTGAAGTATTCTATGGCTGTTAAGATCCACTTGTGTTATGCAGAGGAAGCAGGGTGTATTTCTCCTATGAAATCTAGGCCCCATTGCAAAAAGGGACCCTCAACAGTGATGGGTTGTAAAGGTAGGGGGAGGAGCTTTATTTTGCCTTTGAAAATCTAGCATTTGTGGCAAGCAATTATCATCTTATGGATGTCATTGAAGAGTGTAGGCAAATAATAGCCAACTCTGAGTATTTTTTTAGCAGTGGCTTTCCGATTCAGGTGGCCTCCACACTCTCCTGTATGGAATTCCTGTTTAATCCTCTTTGCTTCAGCTTCAGGCAAACATTTAAGCAATAGGACATTTGTATTTTTCCAGTATAAGAAGTTATTTAGTATGCAATAGCTTCTGGCTTTTAGTTTTAGGAATCTAGCCTTGGTCTTTGACAGTTCAGGGGGGCCATTGAGGTGTGTGAGCACATACATAATGTCAGAATACCATGGAGAGTTCTGAAACTTCTCTTCGACAGTGGGATCAGGAAATCCTTCTTGCTCATCCAAGGCACCCACCATGTTTATGTCGAGGGCTTGAAAATTTGATTCAGCCATTAGTTGAGCTAAGCCCTGACCCTTGATCCATTTTGTGGGTTTTATCTCAAGGTCATATTCTAAGATCACAACAATCCATTTTCCCCTATTCCCATCTGGGTCTTGGGACAAGATGTCTTTCACCACTATATTTGACATGTAGGCTATGGTGTGGGAATGCATTATGTACACCCTAAAGTCTTTCAAGGCCTTAACCAAGGCATAGGCATGTTTTTCCATTATGTTGTATTTCAAGGGTGCATCTCTCAAAGCTTTGCTGAAGAAAGAAATGGGCTGTTCCATTCCCTCTGTATTTTTCTGCAGCAGAACTGCAGCTACTGTATGCTCGAAGGCAAATGAAAAGATCAGGAAATATTTTGAGAAATCAGGGCTGATTAGGATAGGAGCCCGAGTGAGTGCAAGTTTAACTTTTTCAAAAGATTTCTTAGCTTCGACAGTCCACTTAACTCCTACACCTTTCTTTAACATGTTTGTCATATTCCTAAGGTGTTGAGCTAAGTTGGGAATAAACCTCCTAAGGAAGTTGATTTTCCCAATGAAGGACTATAACTCTTTGATGTTTCTCGGGTGTGTGATTTGTAGTATTCCCTCAACTCTTTATGGGTCTATCCTAATTCCCTTCTTAGATATAATGTGGCCGAGAAGATTACCTTCTTGTAGCCCAAATACAGTCTTTTTAGGATTCAATGACAGACCAAACCTTCTACATTTTTCAAACACTCTCCTCAGATGTCTTAGATGCTCTTCATCAGTCTTGGAATAGACTGTTATTTCATCCAGATAGATGACAATTAAGTGCCCTATATCATCTGAAAAGGCTATGTCCATTGCTCATTGGAAGGTTGCACCAGCGTTCATCAGTCCAAAGGGAATTTTTACATACATAAAAGTGCCCCATGGAGTGGTAAAAGTTGTCTTCAGTTGGTCTTCTGGGAGTACTAAAACTTGGTTGTAACCTGAAAAACCATCTAACAGGGAGATCCTTCTTGAGCCTACTACCCTCTGAAGAATGTGTTCCATTTTTGGCAAAGGGTAATTGTCTTTGAGTGAGGCTCTATTAAGATTCCTGAAATATATGCACAATATGATCTCACCTGTTTTCTTTCTCACAGCTACCAGGTTCGAGACCCAATCAGAGAACCTTACAGGAACTACTATGCCTGCCTCATACATATTCTTTATTTCTTTTTCCACTGCAGGCAATTGTTTTGGGTTTATTCTGCGAAGTTTATGTCTGAAAGGTTTCTGATTTTCTTTCAAAGGTATTTTGTGTTGTATAATGTTTGTGTTATAGGCCTTTAAGTCTTCATAGCTCCAATTAAACACATCAATGAATTCCTTGAATAGGTCAATGTATTTCTTTTTCATGTTTGCAGGCAGGGACTTAGCCAATTTAATCATCTAAGGCTTATCTTCAGTGCCTATGTTGCATTCCTCAACCTCATCATCTGAGTGTTCTATAGTGGGATTTTTTGCTACATCATCAAAGTCAAAAAGGTCCTCTAAAGGTGCCAGACCTCGGGGTATGCTCTTATCTTTGGCCTGTAGCACCTCTATTTCTTCACTATCTGAATTTTCACATTTTTCGTTTAGATTTCCAATATATTCGTTTAAACTGTTTATTTCTATGTTACAGGGTGGTTCTTCCTCATCCGAGGACTCTTCACTTAGGCAGCTATCATCCAGTTTAGGGTCTGAATCGGGAAATTCAAACTCATTCCTGCCTATCAAGAAATCCTCAATCTGTTTGTCGCCCTCAAAGACTTGCCATTATTTTTCATTATCCGGCACTGCAGGTCTGAATTTGGTCTGAATGATGATTTTTTGGTCACTGGGAGGCTTGTGATATGCACTAGCCATGTTGGCTAATCCATTTGCAATTACGTTCTGACTCCTAGGGACAAACACTAGTTCGTATTCTACAAAGGTTTTCAATAGATCCATAGTGTCATTCCTATATGCTCTCAGCCTAGGATGTTTCAATGTGTATTAACCATTCACTTATTTAATGATCAACTCAAAGTCTCCATGCATAGTTATCCTACGGGCTCCTAATTTTCTCAACAGATTCAAGCCTAGGATAAGAGCTTCATACTCTGTGATATTGTTTGTACATTTTAAATTCAGGTTATAGGCATGACTCTCTCCGTAGTCACTCTCAGTGTTATGTACCCACACTCCTACTCCTGCGGTTCTCTGGGTGCATGACCCATCGAAATTCGTTTCCCATAAAGGTTCACTCTCGGGCTTGACATAGTTTCATTCTTGGTGTGGTGCATGGGCTTGCGAAGGGTGACTAATCAGTAGACTACATTTTGTTTCTTGTTCACTCTGAGTTTCTGTTTCAGTGCACTGTCCAAAGTTTCCTACATCGTTCTCCTCCGAGTCTAGAGTAGCCATTATGTTAAATTCCATGGGCTCTGTTTCCTTATTTGTATCTCTGTTTTTGAATTCTAACCCTCTAAGGATTCATCATTACAAAGGATAAAGGAGTCAAGATCTATGTGTACAGAGTATAAAGGTGAATTTTCAGGATTTTCGGGGCTGCTAACCAGGAATTTCATTTTTGTCTCTCTATACAGTCTTCTAAGTTGGCTAAATACTGGGATTGTGGCGTAGGCCCCATCCATCTACATTGTACCTTGTAGCTTGGCTCCCCATGATCTCGATAATAACATTCCATACTTGGGTGGCACATCTGCCACTACAACATCCATGACCATACATTTGGCTGGAATCTGGGTTAAGTTCACACACAAATCCTTAATCAGGCCAAGACACTTTACCCTGCTAGAGTCAAATGAATAGAGGTATTTATAGGGACGAGTTATCTCTAGGCCTATTTTTTCCATAACTACTTTAGGCATCAAGTTGTGTGAGGCTCCAAATTCATGCATTGCATTGTGAAGGATCTTGTCATGGATATTGAGAATGATATAAAAAGGTGGCACTACTCCTTCCTGAAACTTTCCTTCTATCTTTGGACCAAATAGAAGGACTAGTTCATCATCACTCAGATTGACAGTGTCACTGTTCTCATCTAAATTTAAAGCTTTCAAAATTTGGCCTTTATATACATCCTGAGTGGCCAGCTCAGAGAGTGGGACAGAGATTTTGATTTTTTCAATTTCACTTTCCAAATTGAAAGTGGACTGAATATTTGGAGTGTTCAACTCTATTTTTCTAGCCACCACCTTAGTGGTTGAATCAGTGGGCTGATTCTCACTATGTACAGGATTAGGAACTGTTTTATCAAGAGCACTAACTGCAGTGCTAGTGCTGCTAGCTAGTTGACTCTGTTTATCAGTGTTTTAGTTGTCTTTTTCTTTGTTCTTCCCAGAACTCTCAGCTGCTGATTTGTTACTTTCAGCAGTTACCTTAGAATTTTTCTAAGACCTTTTCTTGATAGTAACCTTAGAAGCCTTTGGTTTGGAGGTGTCTAGGCTCTTTTTTCTTCTGAGTTCGTACTGTTCTCTTACTTGCATGATGGAATTTTCAAATCCAAGTCTGTAATCCTCAGATTCCAATCCTTCCTCATTCCAATATGAGGGTGAGGGCTGATCTTCTTCTGTGGAATAGTTGTGGACTGTGTTCCCCTTAGACTCTTCTATGATTCCCTCATCTTCATCGAGAAAGTTCTCTTGGAACGGGAGAATAACTTGCTGATCTGATTCTCTTTGTCTGTTGAGAGTGGTATTGTTTTTTATAAAGTTTTGGTTCTGGTTATGGTTCTGATTTCTGTTTTGGTTACTGACTGTGACAACCATTTTTTCCATCATTTGCTATAGCTTTTCCATGTTTTTAGATAGTTAGACATAATTGGGATCAGATGTCGAAGCTACATTGTCATCTCTGTATGTTACCCTCTTCTCAGCTCTCACTCTTGTTTTTTTCTCAATCAGGTTAGCCTCTAAACTTACTGCTCCTTTTTGCATGTCTTCCAACGTGTTTTAATCCCTCTCCCTAAACTAGTATGCCATATCAGCATCAAAGCCTTCCGGATATTTCACTAAAGCCATACCTTGGGGAGGTTTCATATGTGGAGGAAGAGCGTTATAGACGTTGTTAAACCTTGTAGAATAGTCATGGAAACTCTCTCCTACGTTTCTTTTTAGGTTCTTGTATTCTGCTAATATTTGGAGAGGGTTGGCCTTAACTTCCCATTTGTTTATGAAAATATGATATAAAGCAGGAAGGTCTTGGATACTATTAGGAGGTAGTCTTTTAAACCATTTCTTCACATCACCTCCTAAGCTCTGGGCAAAGATTCTCATTTTTACTGTATCATCATCTATTTCCATGTAGTCAAAAGAATCCTCCATCCTATCTACATGGTGTTGAGCTATGGTGGACTCCTTTGCAGTGAAGTGTGGGATTTTTTATTGGTAATTGTTGGGTAAGGGTACAAGTGTCTAGGGTAAAACTAGGGGTGCATACCAGGCTGCCATGATGATTTTTTGCGGATGTAAGGGGTTAGCTTGAGTAGCTGGAATGTGGATGACAGGGATATTAGGACCAGTAGAAGTCTGTTGAACAGATTTGGGGTGATAGAGCCCCAAGTTTTGAATGAAGTGAATATCAGGAGGTGTAGATGGAGGGGTCTGTCTATCTCTAATGTGTTTACCACTTTGGGGTGGTGAACTAGGTAGCTCAAGGTCTCTCCGGTCTAGGACACCGAAGGACCTAGTTCTAGGTACACAGTTCTGAGAGTCTAGGTTGAAAAGTGGGTCTGATAGAGCTGTAAAGTCTTCTGGTGTAGAGTTAGCTCTATGGATGTGGCCGAAAATAGTTGGTCTTTCAGGTGTAGGAGATCTCTTGAGGATGCTCTTGGGGTTTTCAACTATTTTAGGTGGGTTCAGGTCAGGGTAAGCTCTTGTGTGAATGGTTCTTGAAGCCAGAATGTTGTTTTCCAACCAAGCGGCTTAACCCTACTTGTTACTTCTATTGTGGCTAATGTTGTTATGGGCTCTAGTCTCCTAGTGGAGTCTTATGTGAACCAAGATAATCAGCAGGCCTACTGATCACCAATGGAGTATTTGATATTTTAGTAACTATGGAGTCACCAGGTGGAAGGTTTAGGATGTTTCAAGAGGGTATATTGTCCACCATAGTGCTTTTGTAATATCCTTTTTAGGGGAATCCTTAAAACACAACAAACTCTAACCAAAGATGGACTGGGAGGGCATTTACCAGATATTTCACCTCTGAAAGAGGATGAGATCCGGAGGCCATCTGGCCCTTTCCAGACTCTGTCTAAGAGTGTGGGAGAAAACACAATCAAGTGTTATAGAGGTTTATTTGTGAATAGGAGTGTTTAACTGCCAACCTAACCAGAGATTGTAGGTTTCTAAGGCTCTTGTGATGTAGTGAGATGGAAAATACTCAGAATTTCCCCAGCGGAGTCGCCATTATGTTGGGGTTCCCATGTTTTGGCCAGATTGGCAAGACCAAAAGAGGAGACAACATCAAAACCACTTTCAGACCCTAGAATCTAGCCCTCCTGGGTCTAGAGAGGGATCTCTCTGTGTAAGAAAAGGTTTTATGTCTTTGAAGCTCAAATTAAGATATTAGGCTAGCTATAGGCACAGGGTTTGTTTGTTTGATGAATGTTTGGTTGTTGGGAATCTGGAAAGAAAGGTTCAATATAAGACAAGGATGGGCAAAGAGGATTTTAGTCAAAGGAGGGATAATTTAGAGAACATTCAATACCATTGGGCAATGGAGTCAGGAAAGGGTTTACTTGCTATTCAATGTGCAGGCTTTCAGTTGGGCTAGTCATCTAAAGCATTGGATCTTAAAGATGATAGTGTGGCATTAAATGGTAAGAGAAAAGGTGAAAGCAAGGAAACCTCCAAGGTGGCCTTCATAAATCAGATCCAGGGATAGGACATGCCATTGGAAAACCTGTGATCTAAAACCTAAAGGCTAACTCTTCAGACAGGGAAACATCAAAGATTTGGACACAAAGGTGAAAACCTGAGATCAGAGAGAGACTTTGAACTCTCAACGCTTCGGCCTCTAGCTTAAGGGATCTTAGGAAGGTTCAATTAATTGAAAAGGATCCTAGGGAGACAGAGATAGATTTCTAAACTCCCAGTATCCCAATTCATTCAATTAAAACCTGCCAAGAACATCTAAGAACAGATTCATTAATTCATACATCAGCTAGCAGCATATGGAACCACTACACTGGTTAAATTAGCTTGAAATCAATCCTCAGATAACACATACAGCAGAAAACATTGAAGGCAGGGAGAGTAGAAAAATAGGGTACTTAACAAGGGTAAATCCTATGCCAGATTTCTGATGCATGCCAGAAGAAATGAAATGTAATGAACTAAAAAGGAAAAACATAGACAAAGACAGAAAAAATCACCGCTGCTTTAAATCATGATCCAAAGAAATGTGCTTGTCATATTAAAGAGCAACACTAGTCAAGTACAACATTACCAATAGCTTGAATATTCAGTCTGAAAACATCTTCCTCAGCCTATCTTACAACTTTACACAGAGAACATGTCTCAAGAGAAACAACTTGCAATTCACAGATAGCCTATCAACAACCTTTACAATGAGTTTCTTCATGAATTTTATAGCTGAAAAGAGACAGAGGAGGTAGGTGAAAAAATAAATGTAGCATTAAGACTCAAGAGAGTAAGAGGGTCGAGGCCCCATTTTGTTTTAAATTCTGGGCATTTATCTATGGTACTCTTTGGATGAAAGGGTGGTTTTCGTCAGGCTGCAATTTACTTTAGGTATGACTTTGATGTACTTTCTGTAATACCTGTGTAGTACTCTGGTGAACTGAAAAAAATGTAGATCGAGGGCTCAAGTCTGCCATATTGCGTAACAAATGCTTCTGACAGCCTAGGACTGTTTGACAGGGTAGAAAACTCTTCAGGAACACAATATTGAAATGGAAACAGTATGGGCACTTCGTCCTTTCACCGATAGGAACAGTCTAATGATGGTGACACTGATACATATTTCTTCTGCGCCCTAAGACATTCTCTGATATTTCACTGATACTCTTTTCCGCTCCATTACTGTCTCTGACTGTGAAAACTTCGAGTTTTAATGGTGCTGGGGAGGTTTGACAGTGTTGTGCATCATACAATGATGAAATATTTCCTGTTAAATCCCTCCCAAAAATTTTTCTGCAATATTAGGCTCGAACAATGGCCTTCTCTATGATCTATGTCACTGGAACAGTGACTGTGAACAATGGAGGTTCTCACCACTTGAGACCCTGTGAAACACGAAAACTCGTCAAGAAAATCCATGCATGGGGTGGGCGGATGTAATGGAGGACTGGAGGACAGGTGGCGGAATCATGGAGATGCATTTGGAAGACGGCAGGAGAGGGAGTTTTAAGGTAAAACATTAAATATTTTTATTCGAATTAAATATGAGCGAAAATGCGATGAAAACACATGGAATGGTGACGTGGCGGGACCGGGTCAATGACGGGCATGTAGTCAATTCTCATCGTCCGATCTCATGAGGAGATTGACGGTGGAAAACACATCGAACAGTGACAGATGGTGGGCCAGGGGTCCCTTTTTTCTTTTATTATCCCCCGAGCATCTTGGAGGAGCGATCGCCATCGGATGGCCCACCCCAGATCAGACGGTGTATAACAATATCTTGCCTGATCTGCAGATGAATGTTAATGCGCGATGGAGGGCGGATTTTAAATAGTTCTCGAAGACACATGTCTTGTAGTGAATGGCATCACTATGAAATGCAAAATGCCGCCCACCTTCCAAAGGCGGTGTGATAGAAACCGACGGTTTGCAATGGTGACATGATTTTGGGGGCCACCGGGGTGGGATGAGACTTAGCGACAACTGTTGGATTACAGGAAATCGACAGCGGGAAGAATGCTTATGAACCATATTAATCGGATCGCGATAAGCGCTTTTTGGGCTAGCGTGGGGTTCTAGTGCCCAGGTCATGTGTGTGAAAAGTTAAAGGGGGCTGACCGAAGGGGGCTAGGCCCAAAATATGTTAAAATATGGATTTTCAACCCTTTTTAATGCAATTTGAGGCTAGGGAAAGGTTGCGGTAAGGGGAATAGGGGGTTTTAAATCAAACAAAGGGTATTTGAAGGTTTTAAAAGGGGAAAGTAGGTGAATTAGAAGGTTTAGGGGGGGTAAAAGGGATACTTTGACAAGGGCAAATGCAGACCTTTTTTTAGCACAGTTTTTTACAATCAGTGAGGCTTTTTGGCTTATAAACTGTTGGCGATATGTTTTTGGTATACTATTATATTGAATTGATTGTCCTTGATGGCAAATCTCTCACAAAGGATGCAGATACTAACTGTATGAAGAACTCAGAAATCCATCAGCAGTTCTATACAAGCAGAATATAAGACTGAATGTATATCTGCTTTTCTTGAATAAGTTCGACGACGGATAATTGAAATCCGTGATAGTTAAGAAACCCAGTGTTGGGTATGATGGTGCTATGTATACAGTTAGAGGTACCAATGTTAATACGGTCGACTGTGTATCCCAACTGGTAGACAATGAATCAACGTGTGATAACCCTCTGTATTATGGAGTAAAGTGTTTATTCATATTCCGAATGGTGGATCGAATGCATGCAGAGAACCGAGTCAAACAGATTTCATTGGAGCTGTATAACAATAATTGTGGTTATATGAACTGGTAACGTGGAGAAACGAATTGGAAAAAGTACGCTGACAGAACCTGGAGTAGAGGGGTGGAACCTTGCGAATGAACAGTGAACGTGGTTTAAGGCTGGAAGTGGTTTTTACCGCACCACCTTTGCAGCGAAAGAGGTAATTAAGTAAGGGGGAGCGATTCTATAGATCGACCAACGCGTGTCCCTAAGTGACTTTTGAAAACCGCCTCCACTGTTCGCCATCGTGCGTTAATGTCTGACCAAGGATGCCACGCGATATTGTTGTGCGTCGTCGATCTGGAAGGGAGCCATAAAAAAGTAGTCGTATGAGGAAGGTGCACGATGGATAACCACGGTATAGTGCGAGTATGTGATTGGGTCATTGATTATATATGTGGGCCAAGTTTAAATTATATTAATTAATCTAAGGTTTGTGGGGTTAATAAAGGATGTTGAATATGTGAAGTTAGCGAAATATGAAACATGTGATGAAATGTACGTAGGTTAATATATGCTATTGATCTCATGAACACATAAACTAGGGGTCGTTATATATATATGTCTTGGGGTGTTCATAACTAAAGGAGGAATCAGATTAATATCTCAATCTGAGATTGAGATATTAAAAAGCCTTAGATTAATTATTTAATTGCAAAATCAAGAAAATAGAACAATAAGAAATTGTTTGGGGCTTGGGTAGACCCCGCTGGATTATCTAATTGATCCCTTCCAGAAATACCATCAGCGGTTGGGTGGTTTTTACTCATGGTTTTAATAAAGGAAAAAAATATATAAGGAGAATAGGATTATAGTACAAGGGGTGCATGCAGAGGGGTTGTCAATGAATAAATATCTTTAAGAGATATCTGCATGATTGAACTATGTTTTCTAAAAAAGTTGAATCTATGATGCACCTATGGAGTTGATGAAGGTTCAAGATCTCTAGATCTAGAAATGATGAATCTCTAGGAAGATCTGCAAAGAAATAATGAATATCTAACACAAGTCTGATGAAGAAATTGAAGAAAATTGGTGGATCTGAGGGTTGAATTCTTTAGCATAAAAGTGGAAGCTTTCTGCCAGTACAAGTTGGTGTTAAAATCAAGGGGTTGGAGCTCCCTTCTAGTAGTGACTGGAGAATGAGAGAAGTTTTTAGCCTTCTGTAGGTGGGTGCCTGCATGCTGGTATAAGTCTGCACCAACACAAAAATTGTAAGAAGTTTTCTTTATAATAAATATTGAAGACAGAGACGACAGCAGCGGTGGTTTTCTCCCAAATTGGGTTTCCACCTTAAATACTAGTGTTCATGTGTGTTGCTTATGTATGATGGCTTATTCTATTGTTACTGCACATGCTTACTGCTTACTAAACGTCTGATGAATGAATGATGCAATAATCTAATTAAATAATTAAATGCATAATAAGATCTCTGATAAAAAAAATTCAGTCAGATCTAAATACTGATTCACCCCCCCCCTCCCCCCTCTCAGTATTTTTACAACAATTGGTATCAGAGCCGGTCCTTCTGAAAAGCTTAACCGCTAGAAGGAAGATCAATCAAGATGAGCAATCAAGATGGAATAACATCTATCAGGCCTCCTCTCTTCAATGGAAATAATTTAATCTTATGGAAAACAAGGATGAGATCGTATCTTCAGTCTCTGGGTGCAGATGTATGGGCTATTGTTGAAGCAGGATATTAATATCCAACCATAGTACCAACAGATCCAACGAAAAGGAAAAATTATGAAACAAATGAAAAGGCGGTTAATGCTCTATTGGGAAGTCTAATTGAATCAGAATTTGTCAAAGTCATGCAGCTGAATATAGCAAAGGAAATATGGGACAAAATAATTCTAAGTTATGAAGGTGATGCAAAGGTAAAAAGTGCTAAACTCCAAACTCTCAGAATTCAATATGAGAACCTAAAAATGCATAATGAGGAGAGCATTGCTAATTTATTTTTACGACTTGATGATATTGTAAATTGTATGAGAAATCTGGGAGAAATAATAACTGAATCTACTTTGGTTGAGAAATTTTTAAGATCACCAACGACAAAATTTGAGTCAAAAGTTTTTGCTCTTGAAGAAAAGTAGGATCTTCAAAATCTTACTGTGGTGCAACTTCATGGCATACTAACTGCATATGAAATGAGACGAGGAGGACCATCTGAAGTCAAAGAAGTCATATTTAGAGCTTCTACAAAAGGGAAAGAAGTACAAGAGACAGAAGGATCAGGGTATATCTCAGAAGAAGATGAGGCAAATTTTGTAAAGAAACTCCAACTTGGTACCGGACGGTTCAGAGGTAAGCTTCCTTTCAAATGTTTTTCTTGTGGAAGAGTTGGTCATTATGCTACTAAGTGTCCTCACAAAGAAACACATGAAAAAGGAAATGAAGTAGCAAGAAGGAATAAGAATTGGTTTAGCACTAGAAAAAGTTACTATACTCATGAAGACAGTGATGGGTTATCAGACAGTGAGGAAGAATGTGAACAAGATCTTAGACTTCTCATGGCATTTGAAAAAAATTCTAGAGAAGAAAAGGATACTTTTATGGATGCTTTAGAGGACAATGATTTTCTTGATGAAATCAATAAACTCAAAACATGCTTAGAAGAAAGTAAAATATCCATAGAAACTCTGAAAAACTAGCTTCAAGAACAGGAGAAACATAATGAGAAATTAGAATGTGAAATAGTTGGTTTAAGAAAAGAAATTGAGAAAATAAAGACTTTGAATCTTAGATTTTCTAAAGGATCCGAAACCTTGGATGAGATTATCAAGGTACAATGTTCTCCTCTTCTAAAGACAGGTCTTGGATATATCGGAGAATCTTCTTAGGCTTCAGCACCAAATTATCTAAAAGCAGCTACAACCAGTACACAACATTCTGTCCCTCAGCAAGGGAATAAAGAATCTTTACAGATAAAGCATGACCATCTCAATTCAAAGAACACTAATAGGAGTACATCTCAAAGAAACACCAATCAACAGGTAAATTCAAGTAGAAGATTTCATGATCGCGAAAATTTCTTATTCAATGGACAATGTTTCTCATGTCACAATTTTGGTAAAGCTATTCAATGTGTTGCATATAAAACCATCATGACAAGAGAAGCAAGAAAGAAAAGGATTGATATTGGAACAAAGAAGAATACATATAACAACTTTTCTCCTCTTCAAAATGAAGTTGAATGTGCTTATTGCAATAACTTTGGCCATGAATAATCTGAATGCAGGAGCAAAGTCCAGCCAAAAGAGCATCTTCCTTCAAGCTCCAAAGTATGGAAAAAGAAGGAATTACAGGTTGAAAATTGTGGCATAGCTTTATTTGTAGAAGGAGAAGAAAATCAATGGTACATTGATAGTGGATGTTCAAAACACATGACAGGTGACAAAAACAAACTTCTTGCATATAGTGCTCTAAAAAAGGAAAAGAATGTTACATTTGGAAATGATACTCCTGCTGTCATTAAGGGAAATGGATCTATTTTTCTAAAAGAAAAGGTAAAATCTAATAATGTCATGTATGTGGATGGATTAAAGCATAACCTGTTAAGTGTAAGTAAAATGTGTGATCAAGGAACTGAAGTTGTCTTTAGTTCCAAAGAATGTGTGGTACGTGATCTTGATACAGGTAAAACAATTATAAAAGGAAACATAACTCCAAGAAACCTGTATGTATTAAAGAACTGCAAAGAACAATGTTACACGAGTAAATCTTCAGAAAACTGGCTATGACATAGAAGGTTGGGGCATCTGAGCTTCTCTCAAATCAACAAATCAAGCAGACTTAAAGTTGTTCGTGATCTTCCCAATATTACACCACCTGAAAGTATCATATGCAAATCTTGCCAATTTGGTAAGAAAACCAGAGTGCAATTTAATGCCAAGGAAGGTTCATCAAGTAAGCCTCTTGAACTCATTCATACTGACATATGTGGACCTGTGAAGAAAAAGTCACCATGTGGTGAACAATATTATATCTTATTTATTGATGATTTCTCTAGAATGTGTTGGATTGGGTTGATTAAACACAAAGATGAAGCATTTGAGAAATTTCAGATCTTCAAAGCACTGGTTGAAAATGAATTAGATCTAAAAATCAAGTGTCTTAGATCCGATCGAGGAGGAGAATATACATCAGATGAATTCCTTGAATTTTGTGAACAACATGGCATAAAAAGACAGTTTTCTGTAGCTGGCACTCCACAACAAAATGGCATAGCAGAAAGAATGAATAGAACAGTTCAAAAAATGGCTAGAGCTATGCTTGATGATTCTGGAACACCTGACACATTTTGGGGAGAAGTAGCTCATACAGTGGTAAATATTATTAACAAGGCACATGTTCGTGTAAATAGTGATAAAACTCCATATGACCTATGGTATGGTAATCCTCCCATTGTGAAGCACTTTAGAGTCTTTGGGAGCAAATGCTTTATCAAAAATAATGATGAAAAACTTGGCAAGTTTGAACCCAGAGTAGATGAAGGGATATTTCTTGGTTACTCCTCTTGGAGTAGGACATATAAATGTTACAATAAAAGACTTCGGAAGATTGTTGAATGTATTGATGTTGTTATTGATGAATCTCCCACAGCTCCAAAAGAATAAAAACAAACAACATATGAAGACTATGATGACATATATCCTTCTACATCAAATAGGAATGATATAGATAGTGAACCCAATGAAGAACCCGAAGATGATCTATCTGAAAAAGCTTCATCCAGATATGTTCAAAAGAATCATCCAGAATCTCAAATTTTGGGAGAAAAGGGATCAGGTGTACAAACAAGAAGGACTCTTGTGGGATCTTCTAGCTATCTGGAATTTCTATCCACTATTGAACCACAAAATGTCAATCAAGCCAACAAAGATGAATGTTGGATTCAAGCCATGAATGAAGAGCTTGATCAAATTGAAAAGAATCACACTTGGGAATTAGTACCAAGACCTCATGAAAAAAATGTTATTGGAACTAAATGGATATTCAAAAATAAGTTAAATGAGAATGGGGATGTCATAAGAAATAAAGCTAGACTTGTTTTCAAGGGGTATGCTCAACAAGAAGGTATAGACTTTGAAGAAAATTTTGCCCCTGTAGCTAGACTTGAAGCCATAAGAATGTTTCTTGCTTTTTCAAGCTTCCAACAAATCAAAGTTTATCAAATGGATGTCAAATCTGCTTTTCTCAATGGTGATCTAGAAGAAGAAGTTTATATACAACAACCAGAATGATTCATTTTGGGCATGGTACTATCCTCTTGAAAAATATCTTCATCAACAAGGATTTTCAAAGGGGTCTGTTGATAGCAACTTATACACAAAAACTGAAAATGATAAACTATTGATTGTGGTTGTATATGTTGATGATATCATTTTTGGAAGTAATGAAGAGTCTATGAGTCAGAAATTTGCTTCTGATATGCAGCAAGAATTTGAAATGTCTTTACTTGGGGAACTAACATTCTTTCTTGGCTTGCAAGTGCAACAAGCAACAGATGGCATATTCTTATCACAAGAAAAATATCTTAAGCAAATCTTGAAGAAGTATGGCATGGAAGATTGCAAACCTGTAAGTACACCAATGATAATCGGATGTAATCTCAGTTCTAATGATGATTCCCCCACGGTGAATCAACCAGAATACAGATCTATGATAGGAAGTCTACTTTATCTCACTGGGACAAGACCAGACATTATGCATGCGGTTGGAATTGTGGGGCGATTCCAAGCTAATCCTAAAGAGTCTCTCCTTCAGGCTGTCAAAATAATATTCAAATATCTGCAAGGAACTCAAGACTTTGGACTATGGTATCCAAAGAATGCTGATCTCACTCTTCATGCTTACACTGATGCAAATTGGGCTGGAAACGTTGATGATTAGAAAAGCACTAATGGTGGTGCATTCTATATGGGGCCCTGGTTAGTATCTTGGTTCAGCAAGAAGCAAAGCTCTATTGCCTTATCTACAGCAGAAGCAGAATATGTGGCTGCAGCATCATGTTGCACTCAACTTCTTCGGATGATGCAAACCTTACAAGACATTCAAAACAAATTTTCACCTCTTATCTCCATTATGTGTGATAATACAAGTGTCATCAGTATCTCAAAGAATCCTGCTATGCATTCCAAGACCAAGCACATTCCCATCAAATATCACTTCTTACGTGAACAAGTGCTTGAACAAAAGGTGAAATTGGAGTATGTTCCCTTCAAAGAACAAGTTGCTAATATATTTACCAAACCTCTACCCAGGGAAGCGTTCGAATATCTCAGACAGAAACTGGGAGTAGTCTCTGCCATGCAGAATATCATACCTGCTTAAATTCAGAAGATTAAATTGGATACGCTCCTGTTGAAGGTATTCAGGATGCACAGGATAAGGGGGACCATTGGTCATGTGGCAAGGATGCATTGTTGGCATTCTGATTATTTGTTGTAATCTGATCTCATGCTTGAGAATCTTTGATCTTGAGTGTATAAGTCATTTCTGTTACTTCATTGAATATTATGTTTGAAGATGCAGCATGATCTCAAGGGGAGCATGGTATTGTCGGTACAAAGGACTCTGATCTATGCTTTGCCCTTGATGTCAAAGGGGGAGAATATTGCTGAATGTTTTTATAGTCATGGTTGCCATCAAGTCCAAAGGGGGAGATTGTTGGCAATATGTTTTTGGTATCCTATTATATTGAATTGATTTTACTTGATGGCAACTCTCTGACAAAGGATGCAGATACTGACTGTATGAAGAACTCAGAAATCCATCAGTAGTTCTATACAAGCAGAATATAATACTGAATGTATATTTGCTTTTCTTGAATAAGTTCGACGACGGATAATTGAAATCCGTGATAGTTAAGAAACCCAGTGTTGGGTTTGATGGTGCTCTGTATACAGTTAGAGGTACCAATGTTACTACGGTCGACTTTGTATCCCAACTGGTAGACAATGAATCAACGTGTGATAACCCTCTATATTATGGAGCAAGGTGTTTATTCATATTTTGAATGGTGGATCGAATGGACGCAGAGAACCGAGTCGAACAGATTTCATCAGAGCTGTATAATAGTAATTGTGGTTATATGAATTGATAAAGCGGAGAAACGAATTGGTGAAAGTATGCTGACGGAACCTGGAGTAGAGGTGCAGAACCTTGCAAATGAACAGTGAACATGGTTTAAGGCTGGAAGTGGTTTTTATCGCACCACCTTTGCAGCAAAAGTGGTAATTGAGGAAGGGGGAGCGATTCCATAGATCGACCGACGCATGTCCCCGAGCGACATTTTAAACCCGCCTCCACTACGCGCCATCGCACGTTAATGTTCAACCAAGGATTCCGCGCGATATTGTTGTGCGTTGTCGATCTGGAAGGGAGCCATCGGACGGTGGCCATATGAGGAAGGTGCATGATGGATAACCACAGTACGGTGCGAGTATGTGATTGGGTCATTGATTATATATGTGGGACTAGTTTAAATTATATTAATTAATCTAAGGTTTGCGGGGTTAATAAAGGATGTTGAATATGTGAAGTTGGCGAAATATGAAACATGTGATGAAATGTACGTAGGTTAATATATGTGATTGATCTCACGAACACATAAACCAGGGGTCGTTATATATATATATATGTCTTGGGGAGTTCATAACTAATGGAGGAATCATATTAATATCTCAATCTCAGATTTAGATATTAAAAAGCCTTAGATTAATTATCTAATTGCAAAATCAATAAAATAGAACAATAAGAAATTGTTTGGGGCTTGGGTAGACCCTGCTGGATTATCTAATTGATCTCGTTTAGGAATACTGTCAGCGGTTGGGTGGTTTTGACTCATGGTTTTAATAAAGGCAAAAAATATATAAGGAGAAGAGGATTATAGTACAAGGGGTGCATGCGGAGGGGTTGTCAATGAATAAATCTCTTTAAGAGATATCTGCATGATTGAACTATGTTTTCTGAAAAATCTAAATCTATAATGCACCTATGGAGTTGATGAAGGTTCAAGATCTCTAGATCTAGAAATGATGAATCTCTAGGAAGATCTGCAAAGAAATAATGAAGACCTAACGCAAGTCTGATGAAGAAATTGAAGAAAATTGGTGGATCTGAGGGTTGAAGTATTTAGCATAAAAGTGGAAGCTTTCTGCCAGTACAAGCTGTGTTAAAATCAAGGGGTTGGAGCTCCCTTCCAGTAGTGACTTGAGAACGAGAGAAGGTTGTAGCCTTCTGCAGGTGGGTGCCTGCGTGCTGGTATAAGTCTGCACCAGCACAAAAATTGTAATAAGTTTTTTTTATAATAAATATTGAAGACAAAGACGACAACAACGGTGGTTTTCTCCCAAATTGGGTTTCCACCTTAAATACTGTTGTTCATGTGTGTTGCTTATGTATGATGGCTTATTTTGTTGTTACTACACATGCTTACTGCTTACTAAACGTCTAATGAATGAATGATGCAATAATCTAATTAAATAATTCAATGCATAATAAGATCTCTAATAAAAGGTTTTCAGTCAGATCTAAATACTGATTCACCCCCTCCTCTCAGTATTTTTCCAACGGAAACAATAGTGGAACTTTACCAAAGGGAAGAGGGTATGGAGAGGCTTTCAAGGCTTATGTGGTTTCAGGAAAAATGCATTCCTTGAAGGCTCAAAAACAATTTAGCCCCCTGCTTTCTTGTCAGGGAATTTATAGGGGGCTAACAGGAACCTTTAAGGAAATTACATCCCTCAGCAAGGTTTGTTCATTTTGGCTCCAGACTGCCTTTGAAAGTAATCTTTGATAGGAGATAATTCAGCTTCTTTTATCATTATAGTACTCATGTTTTCTCTTTGTTTTTAACACCATTTCTTTATCCATAAACCTTTAGCTGCTTTCCCACTACACCTAAGATTTTCCTTTCAGTCAGTGAAAATCTTAAAATCAAATTTTATCCCTGGCCCTTTGCTTATAGATGAAGGAGGCCTTTATCACAGTGCCAAAACCCTCTGCTTGTAAAATGAAAGAGGTTTTCTCAGTCTTCAACCCTCTTCTCATGTATGGAGGAGGTTCTCAGTGATACTATTTCATCAGCTTTTAAACAGTGCTATCTTTCCTTTACTACCTATTCATGCTTGAGTGAATGAATATGACAAACTTTAAATAATTCATGATGGGCATTTCTCTGAGACATGTAATTCTGCTTTCCAAATACCTTTGTGCCTCTTTTAGATATCACAAGAAGTTTGTCTAGTATTTGCAAATCACTTCTTGTCATTCATAATTTACTAACCTTTGACTGTGATTGTAGGAGCTTAATGAAACAACTCTCTACCTTGTGGCTGCATCCCAAGCTCAAAATCACATGAGAAGAAATTGTCTTCTCATGTTGAGCTAAATATTGTCTTCTGGGATGCTGGTACACTTCTGCTCTTGAAATATCCTTTGAAACACTGTAAAACTACCTAATATTAGTTTTACCTATGGCACATGCATTGCTGAGACTTCAAGGCTTGTTAGTGGTGCGACTTAAGGGTGTAACCAAACTTTATTTGCAGAACAGGAAGGTCAGTTAGGACTGGCTGATCATAGATAGAGGTTCTTTGGCATATGATAGTTTTCCAAGAGAGAAATTCCTAGAGCACCACTACCTAACTTAGGGGGACTTTTTGGACAGATTTGGATTGTTTTCCTTGGAGCTGATGGACAAGCTAGTATGGCTGAGGCTAGATAGGGCTTGATAATGAGGTTTCATCTCATCATGGGCGGATTGAAAAGGTAGGAGGGAAAAAATTCTTATGGGTGTTTTCCAGCTGGAAAATTTGATAATTTTTTAGATCAGCTGCTAGAAAACTTGACTGTTACAACTAGTCATCACCAACAAGTGAAAAATACTGATGACTAACAGTGTCTCCATTTGGGGAGGGCAACTCCTTTTCAGGAGGTGTCCAGAATTTTAGATCTTTGGCTTATGAAAACCAACGCCTTATCCATTGGCACAAATTTCATTCTTCCTTGATGCTATTTCTGAAAATTGACAGCATGATTAGCATCAATGATATTTCTACCTACCCCACTATCTTTCCTAACATTTTTCTTCCCTTGGGTGCATTTGGACTAGCAAACCTTTGACAATATATATATATATATATTTTATTTTTTTTGAAAAATGAACCTATCTAGTTCTACACTTATATCTGCCGGGAGTTCAGATTAAGTTGATGAACTCCTTCATTACTCTACCTATGCTAGATCAACTGTCAAGGTTAAGCTGTTTGATAGGATTTTGTTCTCTAATCTAAAACATGAAATTGAAAAATGATCAAATCAGGGTTAGACAGTTTGATTTTTCATGTACTTGTGGCAATGAAAAACAAGCTGCACACAAATATTATTTTGCAAAAAATTAAATCTAGAAAAACGGGGCTAGGATGCACAATTTGTTTTTCATCCCCGCTTCCCTCTTTGGTTCTGTTTTGAGCATGTGGAACCAGTATCTTTTCCTAATCTACTCTCTTTGATAAGTCAAGCTTACACAATTTTGACCATATTTTTCACTCACTAACTTATTAGCAAATAAATTTAAAACATGTTCAGCTATGATTAAGCTAGATAACTAAACAAGACATTTGAGCACTAGTAGCAGCATTTAGACTTGCGCGCTTTCCGAATGACTATTTTTTGAACATGGGGCCTTCTTTCTATTTTTCAAACTGCCCTCTTTTCTATTTTTCTATTGTTTTTGAATTTTTTGTTTTTTATCTATTTTTAAAACAATGGTATATACAATGATTGAAAATGTTTTAAACTCAGAAATCTTGGAAATGGTGAAACTTAAGCATCTTATCCTCATAAGGATCTCCTACCACTCTTGGTCCACTCAGCTCTTGAAAAGAAAAATTTGGAAAGTTTTCTCTTTCAAGCATGACATAAGGATTCATGTATGAATCTCTGAACAAACCCGTGTCTTCCCGCTGTACCTCTTTATACCTCTGATTTTCACTCCTTCCTTTACTGTACATCTTTTTCAAGTAATGCAGATATTCTTTGTCATTTTTGAAATATATGATGACATCATCAAGGTATGTCAAAATGCAGAAATTCAGAACTGGAAACATGGCTTTTAGGAGCATATTTTTGATATCCGGTGGTTTTGCAATTCTGAGTCTGAAACTGGAACTACTTCCAGCATACTAGAAATTTTTTTTGAGTTGTCTACTTTGCAAGGGAATTATTTGGCTATAACCTGAAACATCATCTTGCAAAGACATATGATTAAAAGCACTTATCATCGATATATCATGGTCTTGGGCAGGAAGGATAAAATTTATGTTACAAGGATGTGTATTAGTGTTTCTAAAATAAAAACAGATCCTATGACCAGCTATTTTATCTTTGATTATTATTGATTGGTTCAGATTTTTGTATTTTCTTTTGTCGAAGCTGTTTCTTGGAGTGATGGCAGTGGCATAGTGTTTCTCACTGTTTTCTCTATATGAAGTAGTATTTTGAATGAGATTTCCAATCTTAGTAGTTCTAAGTCTTTGGTGGAGTGATAGAATTTTAGCCAGTTCAAGTAACTCAGGTATATTCAGACTGCAGTCATCATCTCCTCTCATAAGAAGTTTATCAGGCATTTTTTCTAGATTTTGAGTTGTTATGGCTGCAGTCAAGGTTTCATTTGTAGTGGTAGAGTTATGTGATGGTAAATCCTTGAGGTATGGTAAGAAAATTACGCTTCCCTGCTCCTGAGTTCTGAAGAGGTTTGTGATATGTAATTCTTGTAATGCCTCTGTTTTGAAAAAGTTTCTTGATGTTACTACTAATGTTTGCCTAAGGTTTGAGTGATTTTCTTGATAGTACATAATGGTTTTTGCTTCTTTCTCTATCCCTATTTCAAAAGGAACACACTCACTTTCCTCAAGACATAGTTGTTCACGATCATGATATTTTTGGGTGTCCAATTCATCATATAGAACTTGGGGTAGCTGATGTGGTGGGTCTGAGTTTGTTTCAAATCCTTCTGATTGTTATTCAATGTCTTCATCAGTGTGTAAAATGAAAGAGTTCAAATCAGAATACAAGGAATACATCGGGATGTTATCTGGCCTCTCTTGGCTACTGATCATGTATTTCATATGTGATTCTCGATAGAGTATTCTAGTTTGGTCAAACACACGAATAGTGGCGTAGGACATATCAAGATGAATATTTCCTTGACGCTTGGCTCCCCAAGATCTGGATAAAATAATTCCATATTTGGGAGGGATGTCTGCTACCACTATGTCCATGATTAGATGTTTTGCAAGTACTTGGGCCAAACTGAAAACAATATCTTTGATCAAGCCTAGACATTTGACTCTACTAGAATCAAATCAATATAAGTATTTGTATGGTCTTGTGATTTCTAGGCCTAATCTTTCCATTACAACCTTCGGCATGAGATTATGCGAGGCACTGGAGTCTAGCATGGCATTGTGAAGGATTTGGTCATGGATATTTAGATTGATGTAAAAGGGAAGAGTGGTTCCTTCTTGGAATTTCCCTTCTATTTTTGGACCAAACAACACTTTGGGATTGTCATCAGCTAGGTTAAGGGTGTTAGCATCATTTCCTATATTCAGAACCTTTAACACTTGGTATTTGTAAGAGTTTTTGGTGATAAGCTCGGTGAGAGGCATGGTGATTTTTATTTTGGCGATTTCACCCTCAAAAATGAAAGGCGGTTGTAGTTTAGACATGTTTGCTTCAGCTTTTTCAGCCATGACTTTCTCTATGTTCTGAGTTTGCTGATTTTGTTTCGGGATATTTTTTTACACATCCATCTCGGGAATCTTTGTGGAGGTACTAGGAGCATCTGAGCCAACACCTGTTTGAATAGCTTTATCTCTTTTTTGGTCAATTTTCTTGACCATGATTTTGTTGCTATCCACTAATTTTTTAAGGAAGGTATCAGGGGTTTTAGTAGTGTTTGAGCTACCTTTCTTGGAGTTGTCTTGGTTTTTTATGCTTCTAAGGTCATACTGCCTATGAGCTTCTATGATGGCATTCTGAAAATATATGGCGGGATCTTTGGGATCTTCATATTTGGTTTCATCCTGATTCGGAGAGAAGAACGCATGTTCTTCTTCTGTGAGGTAAACCTCACTCTCGTTATCAGAACCCATGAGGTTCAAATTATTTTCATCAATGGTTTATGTATCCCTATCATATTCTTCCACATAATTTTCATTAAAGGGTGGCCTAATTTGTTGGTCATTTTCCCTTGGTTTGTTTTGAGGCTGTTCCCTCCTAAAATTATGGTTCTGGTTTCTGTTTGGAGGGTTTGGCTGGTTGTCCCTAAGAGGTGTCTTTTCACTCATATTTTCCCACATTTTTGCCATGGATTTAACCAAGTCATCTATTCTAGGATCGAAGGAGGGGGTTGAAGGGGAGACCTCATCCCAGTATGTGACTTTACTTTCTGATCTAGTCCTAGCTCTCTTTTCTGCTAAATTGGATTCTGCACTTATGGCCACTTTCTGCATTTCCTCTAAGGTAGAGGGGTCCTTGTCTCTTAGTTGATAAGTCATGTCTCGGTCAAAGCCTTCGGGGAACTTTGCCAAGGTTGAGCCAAGTGGAGGTTTGAAGTGAGGCGGGAGGGCGTTATACACAGTGTTGAACCTAGTGCATTATCCTTGGACACTTTCCCCATTTTCCCGTTTTAGATTGTTATATTCTGACAAGATTTGAATGGGGTTCTTTCGGATTTCCCACTTATTTATGAAGGTTTGGTAGAGCTCTAGGAGATTGTGGATGTTGTTTGGAGTTAAGATCTTAAACCATTTTTTGGGTTATCCACCCAGGCTTTGGGCGAACATCCTCATTCTGATGGTCTGGTCTTCTATTTCCATGTATTCAAAGGCATCGCTAATCCTATCTACATGTTGTTGAGTTGTGGTAGTCTCAACTCTAGTAAAGTGCGAGATTTTGGATTGATAGTCATTTTGTAAGGGAGCCAAAGGTTGTGGAAACAACAAGGGTGCATGCGAGGCTTCCATAATGGGAGCTAATGGATGATGTACAAAACGAGGGCTTGCGGGATGAGCTGAGGTGGTTTGAACAGTAGTGGTTTGGATGGGTGTGGCGGATGTACTTGGACTAGTGATCTAATTTTGAGCAGATCTGGGATGGTAGGAGCCAAAGTGATGGAGAAGTTGAAGGTCGGGAGGTGTATTAGGTGAGGCTTCTCTACTAGGACTTTGTGCCAGATCCAGGGGCTCAAGATTGTCAAAGTCTATCTTACTTTGTGACTTTCTTATAAAAAGGGTTTTTGCTGATTTTAAGTCAAAGGGGGAATAATGCAAGGCTGTGAGATGTTCAGGTACTAATATTTCTTTATGGATGGACCTATTGGTAGCTAAATTGCGAGTTTCGAAAGCTTGCCACAGAATCTTCTTTGGGTCATCTACTATGATAAGGGGATTTGGGTCTGGATGAGATCTAGTGTTGATTATTCGTGAAGCCAGATTTCGGGTCTAGATTTTAGAGAGGATGGTATTTGTGATTGTTTTGGATGGATGGCCTCTCTAGGGTTTTACAAATGTGAAGGATGGTCAAAACAAAAAGATGGACTAGTAGAGTCGCCAGGTGGATTTCTATGAGAACTATGGTCCACCACCAACACTATCAAAGATGCTTTCGGGAAAAAAAATTATAGAAAAATTTGAGATGGAAACTTGCAAATAAGAGTGATTCACTTGGTTTCAACAGTTTTCTAGGCTGTAAGGACAAGCTAATGGTTCTCTTGTCAAGAAGACTTCTGCTTATCTCCTATTTTTAGGTGAGGTCTTCTGAATCGCTAAGTTATACTTAGTTTGTCACTGATTATAGAGTTTGCACCATAAGATTAAGTTTTTGGAAGGATGAGTTAGCAAAAAGGTATGGTTTATGAATTTTTTGGTCTTTTATGGAGTTTTTAGGCCTACTGGAGGCTAGTGGAGTCATTAGGTGGAACTTGGTTGTTTTTGTAAAGATGTAGTTATGGTCCACCACCAGTAGCTAGGGAAAATCCAATCTGGGAATGTTTTGAGGTTTTCTAAGTTTTTGTGTAGCCTATGAGGTTTGGAAGAGTTTCCTATAACTGAATCATCATTTTGCTAAGATGGTGAAGGAGCTAGCTTCTACTCTTCAAACAACACTTAAGTTTTCTAAGTTTGATTTGAGACTTCGAGAGTTACTAAGGAGTACTTAGATTGTCACTAACTCAGAAGGTCCTACCGTGATCACCATTATGTTAGTGAGCGGTGGGATAGGTCGCTCGGATAGTAGCCTAGCGTTTAGTAAAGTAGTAAGGCCTACTGGAGGTTAGTGGAGTTGCCAGGTGGGTTTTTAGTTTTTTTGAGGTATATGTGTATGGTCCACCACCAGTACTGACAAAAACAAATCTAAAGGAGTTTTTTAGGGTTTTTCTAAGATTTTCTGTAGTCCTAAGGTTTGTAAGAGTGTCCTACAGCTGAGTCATCATTTTGCCAGGATGGTGAGACAACCAGATTTTACTCTTCTAAGTTTGACTGAGATTTTGAGAGTTCCTAAGGGATACCTAGGATGCTTTGACTCAAGGTCCCACCGTGATCACCATTATGTTAGGGTCCCATGATTTGGCTAATTGGCAAGCCAAATGATAGTGTAACATCAAACCAATCTTTGGATCCCAAGGACCTAGCCTTCCTGGACTCAGAGAGGTCTCTCTCTATTTGTGTAAGGGATCTCTGTGTGTTTGTTTATTGTGTTATGATTTTAGGCTAGTTATGAAGTAGATTTTTTTGGTTTTGGTTTTTAGGTTGTGAGGGATGAAACTGATCAAAGATATAAGATAGGTAAAAAGATGTCAGATCAACTGGGCTATGGGGTTGAAGATGTCAAGAAAGCTTTCAGATGGTGATACAAGGTTGTTGAAGGGCTGATTTGATTCAAGGTAAAATGGATCTTTGGGAAAAATGGAGTAAGATGGACATCAAGTTTGTGAATAACAATGGATTTCAATCATAACTAGTTTAATAGCTGACATAAACATGGTAGGGAAAACCATTAATCATGATAAATGTAACTATAAGTTGATCAATGCATAGAAATAAACATTCAAGCCATGCATAGAGATATATAACTCTCTAACTTTAGGAAATGACTATCAGAATTTGGGGAAATACACTTAAGATAGACAAACAAGTCAAATCACTATGTTGGAACACCTAAACACAGTACTTCAAGCTATTGGGCACTTTTAAAACAAGATTGCATAGTCTTAGGCAAAGGGCAAGATCAGAACAAAACCTCCTTGGTTCAACAAATGAAAATCTAATCAGTCAAAGAGAAGTTTCATAGATGGAGCTATGGCTAGCCATGAGTAAGTAGAGCATACTATAAATCATACTTAGCATGCATAAAACCATCATATGAAACAAGCAAACAATAATCTTAAGTTATTAAAGAGAAATCAAGAATTCTTTAATGTGACTAAGAATGAAGAAAACATGGAAGCTATGAAAAAACAGGAAATTTGAGGTGCCTCCAAGGGAAGATCTAAATTTTTTTCTCTATTATCCTATAGCAAGCAAGAACATGGATTTATGAATGAAAACTAAGAAACAAAAAAAGAGATAGAGACACTATACCATTCTACCAAGTCATGGAATCCAACAACAATCCTCTTTCATCATCCAATAACATCCAAGAAACTATCCAAAAGCATGAGACAAGTATTTATTCCAAAGCTTATATGACCATATATTCCTTCTATTCATCAAGTTCAGCCTTGTTTACAATGAAAGCCTTTGGAATATATAGGCCAAAGTGAGGAAAACCTCTTAGTTCAACTTGCAATCTCATTGGCCTATCCAAAATATCTTATTTTGTCCTTGAGGCTTTGCAAAGCCTAAGGCACAAAATATCTAATAAAATATCTCAAAAATGCTAAAAAAGGAAAACAAATTGACTTTTCATAACTTATCATTTACAAAAATAGCTAAACGCACATGAGGAAAAGTCAGTTTTGAAAGGTTCAATTTTTACAAAAATACTCAAAAAATACATCAGCAAAAGGTCCCTTGACTTGCCAGCAACTTTTGGAGGCCTTCCCGATGTCAAAATGAGGCTCATGATGGCTCGTTGGAAAGCTCTAAGTGTCTAATTTCTGAAAAATTTTATTTTTCTCCCCACTGACCACTAGAAATCCTCCAAAAATAGACTTGTGTGTAAAAAACCAGAAAATAGGCCTTGTTGATAAACGGGGCAGAGTGTAGAAAAAGCGAGTGTTTTTCGCCATTTTGGGGGAGTAAATGATCTTCAATTGTTCTGAAAATTGCTGAGTATGTGCCCTTAAAATGATGGAATCCAATGATGCCATTTTCATCCCTTGATGATGCCCCAAACTGAAATGGAAATGCCCATGAGTTTTGGCCAAAAACCAAAAAATGACAAAAAAAACAAAACATGTCGAATTTCGCCCAAATTTTTCGAGCATGACCCTCAAGTGTTTTCAGCAACATGTTGTGAAGCAGAGGCCAAAATTTTGAGCCTTGAGGTATATTTCCTCAATTTTGGTTCTGGGCGCTTTTCTTTAGCCTCAATTTTTTCCTAAGCAGCCTTCAACTTCCGCCGGGTAAACTGATTTAGCTTTTTATAATGCCTAGTCATCCTCCATTGAAGGTCCAAGTCCCTATTTTCCTTCTCCAATTTCTTCTCCAAGTGATCATTAACTCTCTCAAGCCATGCTTCCCGATTTTTCTCTATCTCTTGTTCTAACAATGCAGTGAGAGGGGTAGATTGGAGAAAGGCATCTTCTTCTTCCTTTTGTTTCTTAAGGGCCTTTCTGAGCCCCATGGTTCTTGGCCTCTTTCACCCAAGCTGATCTTCGCCTTTTCTTTCATCAAACTCACCTATGAGTTCTTCCAACCTCACTTGTGCTTTGGAGGCCTCCTTTTTGTATTTGATTGCCCGTGTCTCATATACAACCATATGGACACTCATCTGCTTGTTTTGAACTTGCAAAAAGTGATTGAAGTTCCTAGCCCTATCAAGATCAGTCCTCAAAGCATCAATTTGGCTTTCTCAATGGATCAATAGATTTTCTAGAATCCAGGCTTCATTATCACTATCATCACTTTGGATTTGGATGATGTCAAATTCCCTTTCCTATTCATGACTGCTTTCTTCCTTGTCCTTTCCTTTGCTTTGGGTGGCTCTTTTAGTCTTCTTCCTCTTGGGCAATTCGACCATGGGATTTTTGGACAATTTTCCCTTTCTTCGGAGGGCCCTAGTCACATTTGGAGTTACAACTCTAGGCACCCTTTTCCTTGATGTCTGGGGCTTGGCCACTTTCAGAGAAGAGAGCATGGCCCCTTGCCTACGAGAGGCAGCTAGCACATGCTCCATGGGCTCTTTACCCTTGTCACTTTGCTCTTCATTTTTTCCACTGTCTTGGATTTCTTCATGGATGCCTAGGCTATCCTTTTGCACTTCCTTTTGAGGGCTTTCCTCCTCACTATGTTGTACCTATTTATCCTGCTGCCCGTCTTCTTCTTGAGGTTACTGTTCCTTTTTAGGAGGCTGTTGTTCATCACCCTGAGGCTGCCTCTATTCATCATGCTGTAGTTGTTGTGTATCATGCTGTGGTTGTTGTGTATCATGTTGTGGCTGCTGTGTATCATGTTGTAGCTACTATGTATCATGTTGTGGCTGCTGTGTATCATGTTGTAGCTGCTCACCCTCAATGTGTTGCACATCTTCATGCTGTTTCCCATCATCATCTTCCTCATCATCCCATTGCTGCCCTGTTTCATCTTGCTGTTGCTCATCATCACTTCCCTCTTCTTGCTCATGCTCTTCTTTCTCATCATGATCATGCTCTTCTCCCTCTTCAGGCTCTTTTGTTTGTTCTATGGTAAATTTGAGCTTCTTGGGAACAACTTTGCTAGAATAAGGTGAAGGATGGTGAGTAGGAGGTGTAGGAGATGTATGAATTGGAGGGACAATGGAGAAATCCGTATGGGTGATGAAAGTATCCCAAGAGACCTCCCTCTTCTCAAGCTGATGAAGAATGATGACTTTGATGAGGGAGTGATGGAAGAGGCAGGCTGTCTACTGTGAGGGAGGATTTTTCTGAACAGTGGAGGCTATTTTCTCAATGCTTCTATGTAGGAAGAAAGGGAGATTTAGCAATTTGGCCCTTGTGAAATGCATGAGCAATCGAATGTGATAGGCATAGACTCGGGAGAATATTCCCTCACAAGTGAAGCATTTCATGATGATCTTCATGAGGGGGGCGTAGCTAGTCAAAAGATATGAGAAAGGGAAAATGGTAGGACATGAATCTCTGTGCTCAGGCTTTAGAAAGGGCTTTTATTATTCTGAGTCCAGGTGGCTTTTTTTAAACCAATTCTCCCCGACATAAGGGATTTTAGTGGCCTTGGAGATAGACCTTGGAGAGAATTTGAAAGCTAGGCCTGCCAACTGTAAATTCTTCTCTTGAAACTTCAAAGCGCAAATATGTGTCAAAGAGGAAAAAATCTTCACCTCTTGCACTCTTTGATAGAAATATAAACACCCAACCTCATGGAAATTGAACAAGACTGATGGGTGGGCATTCACTTCTTCAGTGGAAACAAGCTCAAATCTCTTATGAAATCCACTCCTACCGTCCTGTCTGGGAGGCATATTGTTTTGAATGCTCTCTGAAACACCATGCTACCTCAACTGGCTTTTGAAATGTTTTCTCAAACACACAACTATGTCCTCTTTATTAGTCACTGTTTGATCAAGGCAAATTGTTTCAAATGCTGTGTGAAAAGGTTCTTTAACACCAACCTCCTGCCCCTTACAAATCATTGTTTTGTCTCTTTGTGCCAAACAACAAAAGTTATCAAAATAACAAGCACACAGTCAAATTGTTACTGCGTTTGGGTAGAGTTGCAAGGATCCTTTGTGTTTTGGTACAAACAAGACAACTTTGTATTTAGACAAAGACAAAACACCCCTCTCAATCCAAAACACTCTTTTTTTATTTCATTGTGTCACATGCACAGGTAGACAAGAACACTTTCAAATTTAGTTAAAAAGCTTTTCATAACATACTCTGCTTCATGGATCAAAGGAGGAAGCACTAGTTTTTTATTTTTACCACACAGAGAGGACTTTTGAAATGACAAAGCACTCATACAATGATCACTATTGTTGAAATTAGGCTCATTGTTTCACCTTTCAAACACTGTGTTTTTCCTTTCAAACACTGTCTCCACCTTCTAACACTATTTTCACCATTACATTTTTTTGACAGAGGTTAGCTTTGTCATATCATAGTTAGGACAGCTTCAACAATTTTGACAAAACCTCTAATATTGTGTTTATTTTGACTTGCAGGTAGTGTTATAGTTTACCACTGTTTTTAGGGTACCTTTAGGCGTATTGAAATTAATATGAACACTCTACTATCCTCCACCATAACAAACTTTGTCAATATTTTTAAAAAATCACTTTGATTTATACCAAGACCTTCTCTATTCGATCACCATTTAGTTTGAAAATATGGCAACAATCTCTCATTTAGCAACTTGAATATACCAGGGAGGCAAAATAGAAATACCTCAAAAATGGATGGTGGTCTTTGCTTGAAGGGTTAAGTAGCTTCAAGACCCTTTTGGAGGCATTTTGAATGTTAAAACATGCATGGCACGTTGAAATGGAAAGGCGTTGTGCAATAGATATGGTGTTGGGTCAATGATTGGGCGGTCGTGACCAGCGCCTATAGGCGCACCACGCCACAATACAAATCATTTGTAAGTTTTCTCTTGAACATGCCGCGCACTTTTCCAGGCACACCGCGCAGTCTAAAAGCTTCAGACTCTGCAATTTTTTCTCAATAATTCCTTTTTTTGATCAGAGAGCAGCCTAGGGGAGCATTTCTCGTGCTTTGAATTGAAAAATAGATTTTGGCAACAGTCTTTAACTCTTTTTTGAAAGCGAACAAGTCAATTACCCTTGAGTTTTATTTGCGAGGGTTTTGAAGGCTTCTTTGAAAAAGGTATTGGTTTAAACAAAACGTGAAGCTCATGTCCTTTTAAAACATAACCGAGACTCTTTTTTTCCTCAAATAAATGACACAGTGGCAAGAACCACTTCTTTTACAGGTATGAACTTTTTTGAAGTAAAGAAGCCTTTTAAAGAATCAAAAACTTTCCACTGTTTCTCACTAAGGAATGAAACTTTGTTTCCCTTTTTGATATCTGTACTGTAGAAGGAAATTCTGCTTCGAGCCATGTGAATGACTGTAGATGTTCCTTTTGAATGATACTGCCTTTTTTACTGGGGGAAAAACTTAGCTTCATTTTCCTGGGTTTAGCAACATATGCTCATCAAAAATAAAATATTTTAAAGGCTTCTTCTGCACTTATAAGCAACAGCTAAGTATCTTCATATGTCTCAAGAGTCCTTTGTTTGTGACAACATTATGTTTCATTTCTTCTAGTGTTGCTCTTGAAATTGAAACATTTGCCATATACTTTTTCCCACCTCTTGTCTTTGTGTTGTTCATTTGCAAAGTCCCCTTTAGAAAACATAGCTTGGGTTACCTCTTTGTCACTTTTGACAAGTTTTGAAAAAGATCTTTATGAATAGGACGAGCACAACATTTTTGAATATCAACATCACTCTTGGGCCTCTATTAAACCCAGCTGATTTTAACTACTTTCAACTCTGTTTTGTTAAAGGAATAGAGGCTAAATGTCATGCCTGTTTATCAAGGAGATGGATCTTTGGAACCTTTAAGGAAATCACATCCCTTAGCAAGGTTTGTTCATTTTGGCTCTAGACTGCCTTTGAAAGAAATCTCTGATAGGAGATAAGTCAGCTTCCTTGATCATTATAGTACTCATGTTTTCTCTTTGTTTTTAACACCATTTCTTTATCCATAAACCTTTTGCTGCTTTCCCACTGCACCTAAAATTTTCCTTTCAGTCAGTGAAAATATTAAAATCAAACTTCATCCTTGGCCCTCTACTTATAGATGAAGGAGGCCTTTATCACAGTGCCAAAACCATCTACTTGTAAAATGAATGAGGTTTTCTCAGTCTTCAACCCTCTGCTCATGTATGGAGGAGGTTCTTAGTGATACCATTTCATCAAATTTTAAATAGTGATATCTTTCCTTTACTGCCTATTCATGCTTGAGTGAATGAAGATGACAAACTTTAAATAATTCATGATGGGCATTTCTCTGAGACATGTAATTCTTCTTTCCAAATACCTTTGTGCCTATTTTAGATATCACAAGCAGTTTGGCTAGTATTTGCAAAGAACTTCTTGTCATTCATAATTTACTAACCTTTGACTATGATTGCAGGAGCTTAATGAAACAACTCTCTGTCCTGTGGCTGCATCCCAAACTCAAAATCACATGAGAAGCAGCTATCTTCTCATGTTGAGCTAAATACTGTCTTCTGGGATGCTGGTACACTTCTGCTCTTGAAAGATCCTTTGAAACATTGTAAAACTACCTAATATCAATTTTACCTATGGCACATGCATTGTTGAGACTTTAAGGCTTGTTAGTGGCATGACTTAAGGGTGTAACCAAACTTTATTTGCAGAATAGGAAGGTCAGTTAGGACTAGCTGATCATAGATAGAGGTTCTTTGGCATATGATAGTTTTCCAAGGGAGAAATGCCTAGAGCGCCACTATCTAACTTAGGGGGGACTTTTTGGACAGATTTGGATTGTTTTCCTTGGAGATGATGGAAAAGCTAGTATGGCAGAGGCTAGATAGGGATTGATAATGAGGTTTCATCTCGTCATGGGTGGATTGAAAATGTAGGAGGGAAAAAATGTTTATGGGTGTTTTCCAGCTGGAAAATTTGATAATTTTTTAGATCAGCTGCTAGAAAACTTGACTGTTACAACTATTCATCACCAACAAGTCAAAAATATTGATGACTAAAATCACTGAGAAGAGGCTCCAATACAAGCTAGATCTAAGCAGATCTAGAATTCCACTTGTTGCAGCTCACATAGACAACCCAATCCTAAGTAGGACTGCGTTGTAGATGCAATATGTGGCCTAGCCAAATGCCGGATAGTGGACTAGACAAACAAGACTCCTCCAAGAGCTACTCAAGGAAGGAGGTGAGAATTCCTAAACAGGAAGGCCCAACAAGGGAAGTCTGAGCAGACAATATCTTCAGAAATAATAACATCAACAACCCTTTCCTATTGTCCTCCTCCTTCTTTCATAGGGTGAAATTCTTGTCAAACCCTAAACCACCTCAATGAGTTCGGCCCTTTCACATGTGGAGCCTCCATCTAGAACTGCACTGTGTATCCATGAGGTTCATTGCACCTAGACTGCGCTATTGACTTGGTCAAGGTTGACCCCATCTTGTGATTTCAACCCATTCACACCTACAAGAGTTTATTTGCATGGCCCAAATATGTATTTGTTTACATAGGCATTGATTTATTCATGGTTTTTAGGAGTTTTACATGTCCTCCTTTACATTTTATTCATAAACATGGAATGCAAGATAAAAACAAGGAAAAATAAGATATTCCCATTAGCTTGAGCTTAAATGGAAATATTACAGTCCTCCCCTCCAAAAAATTTCTTGTCCTCAAGAAACTGATAAGGTGAGTGCTGCAAGACTTCTCCTTCATTGGTGACATCATCAAAGATCAAGCTCCCCTCATAAGCTAGATGCTTACCAATCCAAACCCTCATGAATTGTTTCCGTAAAGTCAATATGTGATGTGAAAAATCCATCCCATAAGGAAACAAGAACTCATGTGGAACACCCATGGGTTGCCTAATGTCCCCTCTAAAATATATGACACAAGATACATGGATATTTTTCAGCTTATTAGGCACATGCATACTTCCCATCCTTCCTCCATAAATTCCCATAAAAATTACAAGCATATCATCAATGTATGGGAGCAAAACAATGTGCAAACAAATAGTAAGGTGCACATATGGAGGTGGATCATAGTCTCACATGTGGAACCAGCACAATGAATCTCCTGTCTACATTAAACCAAGATGTGGTAAGTGGTTTTCCCACCATTTAATTGCAACCCATGCCATCTCACTGTAGCTGAATGTGTGAGATATGTTTGGTGCTTTAGGAAAACACCCATCATGAAACAAGATCTCCCTTTGTCCACCAAGGGAGTGTCCAAGTACAGCAACTGTTGTGGCCCCATATTTTCCATGAGATTGACAAGATATAAGACTCCTTCTTGGATTCATGGCCTAAAAAAACATGGTGTAAGAATGCATGAAGTTTGAATTTAAAACACATGTATTAAGAGTGTGCTTTTCACCAACAGTCCTTCTCCTATTGATCCAGGGTAAAATCTTGATACCCTTAACCAAGACCTTTTAATTCGGCTGATAAATAGAATTGAATTTAATTAAAGACGTTAAAGAACTGAAATGAACGATTGTAGCTGAAAATAAGAGGAACATAAAAGAGCAAGATCAGCAATCATAAGAACACGTCGTTTGATGACGGAGTTCGTCTAGGAGGGACTACATCTCCGGGCCTCGGTGTCAAGATGGTGTAGGCCGCTGCATTATGTGTTGTTTGAAAAAGATGTACATGGATGTGCTTTCCTATGACATACAATTATCATGAGGGTAAACACGACCTTCAAGGATGTTCTCTGCCCAGGCTCTCATGCACGAAAGAACTCTCGGTGTAATATGGTGGGCATAGCAGAAAATAAAGTGTCCGCTGATGCGGCAAACGAGGTCTCAACAACCACCTGAAAGCAAACATCCCACCAATGTGGCACATAAAGGGGCTCGCCACTAACACAAATCCTGGTGAAAAATCGCAATATTAACACAAACGAATCCCGACTCGCCCTCGCGGGATACGCAAGACTGTCTTGTCTCCAAAAAAAATATTAATAAAAGTACATAGATTACATCATGTCTATCATCTTTTAACATTTATTTTGAAGGATTAATTGTACAGATGAATACGAAAACATATCAATCTTCCTTCAGCATCGAAAAAAAGATAAAAATAGCGCTCACATACAAAAATACGACACTGCTGTCACTTCAATGGTGGAAAAATAAAATCAGATGCAGAAAATTAGCACGCCATCAGACTCGTGGCGTCGAGTAGTGCTGAAATGACATAAAATTTGTCCCATTTGGACAAAGTCAAAATTTCGCCCCTCTTGAAAATTGGCCTCAATCAAGGTTCCGCCTGCCTCTTTTCTGGCTCATGGTTCCACATGCACCTGCAATAAAAAAAAATAATAAATCTGGAAATCCGTGCATCTCCTCGGATTCCGTGCCCAGGCTTGGCTGCAAACTAGCATTAAAACTCAGAAAAATCATGCTTCATCTTCGTCCTCCTTGGCCTTGGGCGCACTGTGCAAATTATGGGTTTAAATAAAAACTGTTGGGCGGAATTTACCAAGCCCACTATTGGGCGCAATGGTAAAACTTAGTAATTTGTTAAGGGAGGTCGGGGGGTCAAATCCCGCCTCCCCCCACGACTGCATTTCTTTTTATAATAAACAATATTATATTGTTTTGGGGGGCCGGACCCGCATTGGGCGGCCCGCCCCCAACCATCGTCGTTACATGTTATAACATATATTATATATATGTGTTTGTAACAAATACGTGCGTTTTATGGTGGTGCTTCTGTGGGGTCCCGCAGAATATGGAGCCGCCGCGTGGGCGGACTGGCAGACCCGCTGGTGGTGGGTTCGAATCCCACCAGCTCCGATATATATAACACATATGATATGTTTTGGTTGCCGAATGCGTGGGGTCCGGCGGGGGTCATGGCCCGCCGGCCCAATTTAATATATTTTTTTTGTTACATAAACAAAATGTGTGTTTTGAAAAATTCGGTTTTGAACCGAAGGAGGCAAACTAAACAGGCCACAAATTTTCCCAGAATCTGGCCTGAGCTTGCCGGAATGCGGTGGCCGGAAAAAGTGAAAATTGTGTTCTCTTTAAGGCTGTCCAGTGACCAAGTCAACCTGGAACTTTGACTGCTTATAACTTCTTCATACGGACTCGGAATTGAGTACCGTCTGCGCCGTTGGAATTAGAAAGACGAGATCTACAACATGAACCTGATTCGAGAGATTTTCAAACACTTTTATTTTTGAACCTTTTACTCAGGCCACTTGTAGCTGTATCTGATTAATCCACCTGGATCACCTATCAATGGAGTGGTGCATAGATCTACTCTCTCCCTCAAAGGAAGGAAGAGAGGGTTGATTTAATTCCCCCTTAGAGCCATATTTTTTCTCCAACTCCATAGAATCCATGCATCTCTGATAATGCTAATATAGTTCTCTTTCAAATCCCTCACAGTAATAGCTCCTCAATATGATATTGTTGAGCCTCATAGAATAAGTGTGGCTAAGATGGAACTCTGCATAAGCCCTTTGTAGTAGCTTCCCCTTGAGCTTGGAGGCTCTAGACAAGAAGATTCTACCATTATTATAGATTACTCCATCAAAGGTTGAATAGCTTTCCTCATGCAACCAATCATCCAGAATCATGCAAGTATGAAGATCCTTAGAATATTCTACCAGCAGTTGGGATTTCCAAAAGGGATCTAATGTTCCCAACAATGACAGCATTGATAATGTGCCAACTGAAGTGGATGCCATGTTGCTACTCTTCTCCTTGACATCCTCCATGTCCAAGGTGTATGTTGGAAGGCCATGCCTCCCATTCTTCTCCTCTTTGACATCTCCCATGCCAAAGGTATGAGATGGAAGGTTGCTATTCCTTCCTTGCTGTCCTCCTTGCTCATACACTTACTTCAGAAAGGAAGGAAGCTCTTGGGGGTTAGTCTTCCATGGAAGCCTATCATCTATCCAAGGCCTCTCTGTTTTGGCCAAAGCATGCATGCGATACTACCATCTCTCTTCCAGCATGGAAGAGTGTTCTTCAAAAAAGTTTGTCTTCTAATTCAAATCTTGCTTCCCATGCTTCATGATGGTGTCATTTTCTCTCCTTGTAGCATATATCCTTAATGCAATTTGAGAGCTGAGGTTAGATAGTGAAGTCAAAGGAAAAATGCCCTCCCTTTATTTGTACCACCCCCATACTCTCAGCACTGTAGCATGGTCTTATAGTGCTCCCTCCTCCCTTGGATCTACAGAAGGAGCATCAATGTATGAAACATCTTCCATCAAATATGACTCAGGTGGTTTCCTAGATGGTACACCACAGGATATGATGTCTCAAGGCTCATTCCCATGCGAACAACAGGTGGGAACACATCATGACTTCTTCCACTACACAAATCCATCTATGATTGCTGTGTGGAAGTACCATGAAACTTGGATACCCGTCTTAATGGTGTAAGAGTGCCTCTGATTGGAGCCCTTGCCCCATATTCTAATGGTGGATCAACTGTGTGACCCATCCTTTGTTCTGTCTCATTGTCTTTTAGCAAAGACACATGCTTCTCATGTCCTCCATATGGAAGAATCCCTGGAACTCCTTGCAAAGGTGCAAGAATCCCTCTAGTGGAAGCCATTGCTCCATATCCATCTCCAAATGAAAATAGATCTCCTTCTACTTGCACAGTGCCGGAGGATCTTCTTTTATTTCTTTCTCCCTTCTCCTCATCAGTGGAGAATACTCTGTCACTAAGAGGTCCTCTATCTTGATCTCTTAGTGAGGAAGGAATCCTCAAATCTTCTCTTTGTGGAAAGAGATCTTGCTGAATTGGCATTTTTTCTTCTGATAAGAAGTGCAGCAAATCTTCAACCCCTTCAACAATGTTTAGGACTAGAATTGGCTCCATGAAATCTCCCAACTTATGTAGAGATTAAAATTTCTTAGGCTTGCTCTGCTCCCCCCAAGAAGTCTCAAAATTTCTCTCATCAAATATTGTCACTAAGCTCCTAGTGAATCCTACATAGGAAGAGATGTTCCTCCCTTTCAAGGAAGAGGACTCAAACAACCACCAAGCATAAGCCTTCCCTTGAAGATGCAGCACTGCTACTCTCAAGGCTTCTTCTTCTAATACTTGATGTAGCTGAAATTATGTGTCAAGCTTCTTTACCCAAGACTTGGATGAGTCTTTAGGTGATCCTTCAAATGTAGGTAGAGAGAATCTACCCAAAGTGTGTTGCATGCACCCTTTCCTCCTACTATAGCTATGGGATATTTATTCTTTGAGTTGACAGAACTCTAGGAAACTGATGTGCTCTTTGAATCTCTCTGATTGAGATTAATATTATTGGAGATATTCACCAAGAGATCCCTCCTTTGGCGTTTCTCCTCTTCCTCCTTCCTTTGACAATAAAGTAGGCATGCTACCATGTTGTGGAGAAAATTGTGTAGTTGAATGCTCACACACATCATATGAAGTAGTGGGGCTTTCCTCATGTGCAAACCTCATCAAGGGATCTGTTGATCTTCCATTCCTCCCTCCCCAGATTTATTCCTCTAGCTCATGCAAAGCTTGAGAAAGAAGGTTAGAGAACTCTACTTCTTCTATTTTTCCATACAAAGGGGTTTCAATGGTGTAATCATTTTTCTTCTATATTCTTTCATGATACCTATACTCTCTATTAGTGAGAATTTCTCCTCCCTCTGAATACATATTGGCTCAAAAAATGCACGGGCTGTGCCAAGAAAGGAGCTCTGATACCACTGTAATATTTTGAATCTGGAACAACACAAAAAGCCTGTTGAAATAACGCACTCCTGAGAAATCTATGCACAGAAATGAGTTTGTAGCCCTTGGATCCCTTAGATCGTCTCATCTAAGATCTAAATCCAAAAGGAGAGCAAAAAAAAATCAAACTAGTTGGGTTAAACAGATCTCCCACAAACTAGTCTAGCTGAAAATCACCCGAAGAGAGGGGCTGCAACTATATGTAAAGATTGCTTAAGAAATAATGCAGTTTATCAATTTACAAGCATGAGACCAACATGGAGGTTCATCTTTCAGCTATACATCAGCAACATGGAGTTACAATGCAACTTATATAATGTATAGCAGAAATAGAATGAATATACAAGACAAAAGCCTCAAAATGAGTTGCTACAACAACAAGAAATGGCAGAATAAGCTTGACAGTGTTATTTTCATTGTTGAAGAATGAAATAGATTAAAAATTAGATATAGAGCAGATATGTACATAAAATGATAGATGTATTTCAGAAATGTGTACAAGATAGGCTCCTCTTTACATCCCCCTTGCGGATCTCAGCAAATCATGAACAACGGTGAGTAGATCTAAGATCTAAGTCACAGATCTGCAGAAGTATTTAGAAAATTCTAAATCATAACATATACAGTAGATCAGATCTGAACTAACATGGATTTTTTGGCCAATCCATGGGTCACCATAGAGAAAGGTAGGATCCAATACCTAGAGATATTCCTCCTCTAAAATGATGCCAAGTCACCCTGCAACTCTCCTTTTGCAAATAACGCAGTCATGAAAGAGGGACTGCACTGTAGGCCCTGAGAATGCTTTGGCCTGCTACCAATATATGGATCTGAAGCTTGAACAGTGGATGCACTCTTCTAGGAGGTTAAAATACACTCTCACTGAGAAGAGGCTCCAATACAAGCTAGATCTAAGCAGATCTAGAATTCCACTTGCTGCAGCTCACATAGACAACCCAATCCTAAGCAGGAATACATTGTAGATGCAAGATGTGGCTTGGCCAAATGTCAAATAGTGGACTAGAAAAACAAGACTCCTCCAAGAGCTACTCAAGGAAGGAGGTGGGAATTCCTAAAAAGGAAGACCCAACAAGGGATGTCTGAGCAAACAATACCTTCAGAAAATAATAACATAAACAACCCTTTCCTATTGTCCTCCTCCTTATTTTATAGGGTGAAATCCTTGTCAAACCCTAAACCACCTCAATGGGTTAGCCCCTTTCACATGTGGAGCCTCCATCTAGAACTGCACTATGTATCCATGAGGTTTATTGCACCTAGACTGCGTTGTTGACTTGGTCAAGGTTGACCCCATCTTGTGATTTAAACCCATTCACATGTGCAATAGTTTATTTACATGGCCCAGATATGTCTCTGTTTACATAGGCATTGATTTATTCATGGTTTTTAGGAGTTTTACATGTCCTCCACAGTTTTTTCATAAACATGGAATGCAAGATAAAACAACGAAAAATAAGATATTCCCATTAGCTTTGGCTTAAATGGGAATATTACAGAGAGTAGGTAATTAAGGTAGATCGCGTCGAGTTCTATCAGGTTCGCAAGGGGACAAGCCTAGTATCGAGCTCTTAATAATATAATCAACATGTAAACATAAAATAAGCTACTATTATTAAGTAGATCTAATCAAAACCCTCGCATCCATGTGTGCATAAGTAATTATCACCACAGAACAACACAATCGTAGCTAATTCATATATCTCAAATACACTCACAGCTTATTCAAATAACACAAAGATAAAACATAACTAGTTAAGATAGCATAAATATACTTCAATAGATTCTGCATTAATTAACATCCAAAACCAAGTTACAAACCCAAATCACAGCTTGCACACACAGCCAACGGGGTCTGCACATAGCAGGACTGAGGATCTCCAAGCACACAACCAGCAGGAGTCCTTACCAAAAACTACCCAAAACAGATCTCAACAGTTCGTATGTAGCATCAATCTTACTTACTTACTTTTAGACTCAAACTATCCATCTATTTATACCATCATAGCCTGCGTTATCTTGTGGTCCAAAAACCATGGTTTGCGGACTCTAGGTCTACCCTTTGACCCATTACAATCCATTGGGGGATTTTACCTACCCCAAAGCCCCTGTGCGAGACCAATTAATACAAAAATATATCAAAAATGCATCATTGGAACATATCAAAACACAGTTAGGGGACCCTATTCCAATAGGCCCCCAACACAATCTTGTGACTCATCCTAAGTCACAACGGCCATGGGGTTTGCATCATTTCGTAGAGCTGCTTAATGGCATCGAATATAGGGGGCAACACTCCTTCGATATGTGTGGCAATGTTATGTGCAATTTACACCAACTTCTGGGAAGTTGGGCCTTCCGTGGCAGCAGTGACAATTTCCAGGGTCTGATTTAGCTGTTTGACTGCAACATCCAAGTCCTGAGAGAGTCTTGAGGGCTTCATCGACCCATGGCTTGAGGTGGTCACTCATAACCTTCTTCTTGTGTCGAAGCTCTTCTAGGTCATCTCTGAGCGCATGGCTAGCTCGCAGACGTGCCAGGCGTTGAGCGGGGATCAGAGTGGGAATTGTAGCTTCTAGTTGCTTGAATTTTTCTTCTTTATGGCACATTTATTGAGTAAATTCACGCAGGAGAGGGTCGTGTTACACCTTAGACCACAGTTTCACAGATGTCTCAAGAAATTCGGATCCCTAAGCGATCTGAGCTGTAATGGTGTTCATAGATTCTATGACCAACACAACTCTCTTGCCATGTACCTCAAGAGGAGTTTCCGGCTACAAATTAGCTTGTAACGTAGAAATTTTCTACTCCATCTCGATTTTAACATTATGGATCTCCTTCTAAGAAGCTTTCAGGGCTGTGGCAAGTCCCTCAATATTGGCCTAGGGGGTGGAAAAGGCCAGAATGTCTGCTGTCACATCTGTGCAGAGTTTTCTGATCATACACTCCAACTTGGTATTCTGTGCGGCAGCAAGGATGCACATGGACTGTGCCTGGGATGCCTCAACAGTATTTTCAATGATTTTCTACTTGGCTGTACTTATCTATTGCTGCACCCTGTGGTGTCTGTGTTGGATTTCCTCAAAGAGGGAAGTGTGGAGAACCTGCAGCGGCTTGTGTGGAAGTCGGGCCAAGTCCAAATGTACTCCTGCGCATGCCTAGACTTGCACATATAAGTCAGGTGGACTGAGAATGATTGTTGTGTCGGTCAGGGGACAGAGGCATTTCTTGGTTGTGTAGATCAAATCAGTGGTGGTTGCTAGACGAAGCCTCGCTTGAACCACGCTCGTCTGCAGGGTATTGGCCTTGAGATGAAGGGCTTGGAGATCATACTGTAATGCGGATACTACAGCCTTCTGCTGCTCTTATAAGTCAAGCCATATGTCTTCTGAAGTGAGGGTGACCGCATCTATGAATTTCTTTGAATATTACTCGGTTAAGGTAACCTTAGTCTCCATACCGGGCCTCGTAGTCTGTCGTTTCATTCGCTGGCCCTTGAGAGGTTCGACTGTCCATTTCATACCATGCAGGGAACCAGTACCCCACATATCCAGACCTTCAATATTCATGTCCTACTGCGATTCCTTCTCCATGCCCTACGCTATGTCTGGGGGAACCTTTGGCCTAGTGGTGCCTTCTGGGCCACAACCTTCCAAAGTAATATCCCAAAATGGGGATGCAGCAATATATAAACACAAAACTTGAAATAGCAGTGAATAGCATCATACCAAAATGTATGGAAACCATGGAGCCATTTTATTATGTAAATCAATATCAAATGAGTACAATAGAAGTGTGCATAACTCAAATAATCAAGGCAAACAAGCCTCCCATGAATACATATGCCAAAAGTGAAATGATTCTATATTTCAGAATGTTTATGAACATGTACAGTGCATTCATATATGGTACAATGCTACATGGGAATGTTAAATAACATAAATATTCAAATATATGGCTCATACAATGTTGGGAGTGAATATCTAGACTCCCAAACTCAATTTCAAGACAATCCGGAGAGGATTTCCTGAAATATGCAAAAAGTGAAAAATGTCAGAATGCAGTCCTAGGACTGAATAACAGCTGCAACTCTAGAACTAGATGGAGATGGCTGAAGATAATTTATAAGATGTATAACCCTTCTCCAATGGATCTTCCAAGTGAAAGGTTGATCCTAACACTAAAGATCTCACCCTCAAAATAAACATTGCAACCCCTCACTGCAAATGGTCATAGAAATAACGTAGTCACTGAGGGATACTGCGCTATAGGTGAAAGAAAATATGTTGGCCTAGTTCTAAGATGTGAAATCATCTCCAGAATCCTCCTCACTAATCTCCCAAAGGAAAGAAAGCTTCCTCCTCTGAAAAACAAGCTCTGGAAGTGGTGTTCTCAACCCTCCACTACAACACCCTGCAACACAACCTGACTCTAAACAGAAACTGCGTTGTAGCTGAAGGAGGTAGCTTGGCCTCAAGCCTAGATGTGGAGAAATATATTACAAGCTCCCTCAAGAGGCCTCTCAAGAAAGGAGAAGGAATTCCTAATCAAGAATGCCTTATGCTAAGCAGCACAACAATCTCAACTAAATAGTTGAAGAAAGCACAGTAGTCATGCAAACCACAAAATCAATAATCCATAACATGTCTTTCTATGGCTATCTTGCACTCATTTTATACAAATGGGATCCCTTTCACCTTGCATCCCACTCATCAGGGTTTCCTCCACCAAGGAATATTCCTCCCACTATCACTTCGATTTCTCCAAAGATGATCTCCACCTCTTATCCCAGCACTGTTGACTTGGTCAAACTTGACCTTGTCCACATGAAAATGTCCCTTTTCACACATGAGGGTGTGAAATCCAGCCATAATAATGATCTGTTTTCTCATCATAAGGGATTTTATTCCTATTTCTGAAATTTATGGGCCTCCTTACCCATCTATTCATCTCCTAGGTTTAAAAAAGCAAAAATCAATATTCCAATTAGATGTATGCTAAATTTGGAATATTACAGACCTCCCCTCCCAAATGTTGCTTTTTCTCAAGAAACTGAAAGGATAGAACTGAATAGCCTCCTCTTATTCCCATGTAGCATCCTCATATGATAAAATATTCCAAGGATCAAGATGTTGTACCATCAATAGATCTCCAAGTTGCCCCTCCCAAGTATGCATTCTAGCTTTTGGTGAGCATCCCAAATAGCTATCATCATGTAAAAGTAAAACATCCATGGAGGAAAAAATGGGTTGTCTAAAGGCCTTATTGAGGCATTAGGTCTAATATAGATTTGGATCTACCATCCCCATATGAATCTCCCATCCCCAAGCTATCATCCATACAAAATGAGTTACCTCCCAACATGGCAACTCCTGAAAATCCTCCTCCACCTTTGGCTCCGGAAATGAAGGTGGGCCGAATAACTGATCATGGTAGAAAAAATATCCTACCCCATGCTTTCCTCCTCTCCACTTATGACAAGTGTAGAGTATCTACTGATCTTGGGCAGCAGTAATGTTTCCCTCAAGTGGCAAGATGAAGACTGGACCTCCAAAGATCTTCTCTCCAACATTATGAATCATGTTGGACCAAACCATCCCATATGTGATGAATAGTAAATCATCACCATATGTCATCCAATCAATCCCATGGCCCACCTCATAGAGAAGCAAGTGTTTTACTATAATGGCCATATCATCTCCCATGCTCCCCTTGGAACATGTAATGCAAAAAGTGTGGGAAATATCTTCCCCCAAGGATACATCCATCCAATATGTCTCTCTCCCAATCATGCTCCCAATAAAAATAAGAACAATATTAGCAAATGGAATCAGGATTAGCATCATGCTAGCTACCCTATGTAATAAGGGATAAGGAAAATGGTCCCTCAAATGCAACCAGTGCAGTTTTACTCTCAACTGCATTATAAAATGGCATGATGTGTGGCTTCCCAACCACTTTCTTGCTACCCCAATCTCCTCACAATTTTGGAGAAAGTGTATGGTGTATGGTGCAAAATGAGCATTCTCTGCAAAATATTTAATCTCCCCAAGTCCTTCTAGGGAGTGGCCATCACCAAAACTGCTTATGGCCTCAAGTAGACCATGAATTCTAGAAGGAAGAATGATCCTCCTTTGAGCAATTTTCTGCACATATATGGTTAAGGAATGCACATAAAAATAATTATGCAACCAAACAGTATCCTTACCATATGCTTTTCTCATGAAAATGGAGTGGCTCATAGATAAATCTCCTCTCATCCTCAAAGAGAAAAGAGATGGTTGTGTTAAATCTTCCAAAGAGTTATGTATCTCCTCCATCTCCACATGATCCATGCATCTCCTCAAATGCTGATATATATCCTCCATAAAGCCTTCCCAAATGTACCACTCCATGATGGTGTGGTATGCTCTCATAGAATAAGTATGGCTGAAAAGGAAATCTTCATATGCTACTTGTAGTAACTTGTTCCTGAGATTTGAAGCTCTAGATAAGAATATCCCACCATGATAGTAGAATGAATATCCCTCCTCATGCAACTGGTCATCCAATATCATACACGTAAAAATATCATTGGACTAATCCACCAACAGCCGGGATTTCCAATATGGATCTATCCTCCATAGTGACAGCGATGATGATATATCACAAATAACATCTGTCATACGGTTTTCCTCCTCTTTGACATCTCCCATGCCAAAGATGAAAGTTGGAAGGCTGTTATCCTTCCCATGCTATTCCTGCCACATCGTAGAATCTGAAATGAGAGTGGGTAATGATGATGTTGAGAGAATTCCTCTCCTTTCCTTGAGTCTACCCAAGACTCTCAGTGTTGTATCAAGATCTCCCAAGGTCTCCACTCCTATGAAATCAATGAGTGGTGCCTCAAAATGTGAAGCAACCCTCATCATCTACTAATCTGGTGGTTTCCCTAGTGAAATGCCTCCATGCAATGAGACATCAATATCCAGAGTAGACTGCATATATGAATGGACAGACTTGTCCCTACCCTCATTGCAAAATCCAAACTTCCTCTTCTGTGCATCAACCCTCTAAAATAGATATGGATGTGAGCTCCTCATCAAATGATGTTCATCATCCTCCCTGTCTCCTCCTTTTATCTGCATGGTTTCACACTCTATCAACAATGACACATGCTGATCATGGGTTGTTCCTTGATCTCCACATATGATATCCTAGGGAATTTCTTGCAATGATACAAGAATCCCTCTTATTGGAGCATGTGCTCCCTCTACCTCTGCATGAGATGCTAGATATGCTCTAGACATGACAGTGTTGTTGCCCCCAACCTTCTCTTCCTCTTCAATATGAATGGGAAACCTCCCAGTGATTAGATCCTCTTTTGGAAAAGGGATCTCCATGCCCTCTTGTTCAAGAATATGAGATAAAGGTCTAGCCTCTAGCAAGGCATGATGCAAGATGTCAGCCTCCTCAATGGTTTTCTGAAGTGGATTTGAGTTTATAGGTTCCTCCAACACATGCAAGGTATTTTTTTGTTTTGGTTTGTTTAGCTCCACCACATTTGTTTCATAATGTTTCTTATCAAATATTTCCACTAATTTCTTAGTGAACCTTGTATAAGAAGAATTATTTTCATTTTTCAAAGAAAAATACTCAAATATCCACCATCCATAGGCCTTACCTCCAAAATGCAGCGCTGCAACTTTGAAGGCTTCTTCTTCAGAAATTTGGTGCTACCACAAGTAGGTGTCTAGCTCCTCCACCCAAGCCCTTGCTGAACATGTAGGTGAACCATCAAAATTAGATAAGAAAAATTTACTCATTTTATGTTGTTTGCTTCTCTCCACCTTGATCTTGAAAAACTCTGGAAAAGTGATATGATCTCTAAACTTATTATTTTGAGATTCATATTCCTACAGAAAATCTCTAAGAGTTTCTCTCCTAGGCATTCCTTCTTCTTCTATCTCCCTCATAGCAAATATGGGCATATGAATGCATTACGCATCATAGTGTGTGGCTACATGCTCACACTCATCATATGAAAATCTAGAGTTTTCTTTAGATTCAAACTCTTTTGGAGATTCTCTACACATCTCCTTCCTTATCTTCTTAAGATCTCCCTGAATGCTCTGCAAAGTTGGAGAAAGAAACTTTGAAAGCCTCTCCTCCTTTCTTTCTCCAAGGAATGGAGTCTTCCTTTTGCATTTTTTTTTCATATTTTCTTCTTCTTGTCTTCTTGATAGCATATTGGCTGAGATTCCACAGGATGTGCCAAGATTATGCTTTGATACTACTGTAATATCCCAAAATGGTGATGCAGCAATACATAAACACAAAACTGGAAATGACAGTGAATAAAAACATACAAAAATGTATGGAAACCATGGAGCCATTTTATTATGTAAATCAACAGCAAACGAGTACAATAGAAGTGTGCATAACTCAAATAATCAAGGCAAATAAGCCTCCCATGAATACATATGCCAAAAGTGAAATGTTTCTATATTGCAGAATGTTCATGAACATGTACAAAGCAGTCATAGATGGTACACTGCTACATGGGAATGTGAAATAACATAAATTTGCAAATATATGGCTCATAGAATGTTGGGAGGGAATATCTAGACTCCCAAACTCAATTTCAAGACAATCCAAAGAGGATTTTCTAAAAATATGCAAAAATTGAAAAAAATTCTTCTTCTTGTCTTCTTGATAGCATATTGGCTAAGATTCCACAGGCTGAGCCAAGATTATGCTTTGATACCACTGTAATATCCCAAAATTGTGATGCAACAATACATAAAAAAAAAACTGGAAATAATAGTGAATAACATCATACAAAAATGTATGGAAACCATGGAGCCATTTTATTATGTAAATCAGCAGCAAACGAGTACAATAGAAGTGTGCATAACTCAACTAATCAAGGCAAACAAGCCTCCCATGAATACATATGCCAAAAGTGAAATGTTGATATATTGCAGAATGTTCGTGAACATGTACAACGTAGTCATAGATGGTACAATGCTACATGGGAATGTGAAATAACATAAATTTTCAAATATATGGCGCATAGAATGTTGGGAGTGAATATCTAGACTCCCAAACTCAATTTCAAGACAATCCAGAGAGGATTTCCTGAAATATGCAAAAAGTGAAAAATGTCGGAATGCAGTCCTAGGACTGAATAGCAGCTGCAACTCTAGAACTGGATGGAGATGGCTGAATATAATGCATAAGATGTATAAAACTCCTCCAATGGCTCTTCCAAGTGAAATGACGATCCTAACACTAAATATCTCACCCTCCAAACAAACACTACAACCCCTCACTCCAAATGGCCACAGAAATAACGCAGTCACTGAGGGATACTGCGTTGTAGGTGAAAGAAAATATGTTGGCCAAGTTCCAAGATGTGAAATCAGCTCTAGAATCTTCCTCATTGATCTCCCAAAGAAAATAAATCTTCCTCCTCTGAAAAACAAGCTCCGGAAGTGGCGTTCTCAACTCTCCATTGCAACACACTGCAACACAATCCAGCTCTAAATAGAAACTGCATTGTAGTTGAAGGAGGTACCTTGGCCTGAAGCTTAGATGTGGAGAAATATAGTACAAGCTCCCTTAAGAGGACTCTCAAGAAAGGAAAATTAATTCCTAAACAGGAATGCCTTGTGCTAAGCAACACAACAATTTCAACTAAACAGTTGAATAAAGCACAATAGTCATGCACACCACAAAATAAATAATCCATAACATGTCTTGCTATGGCTGCCTTGCCCTCCTTTTATACAAATGGAAGCCCTTTCACCTTGGGTCCCACTCATTAGGGTTTCCTCCACCAAGGAATCTTCCTCCCACTATCACTACGTTGTCTCCAAAGATGATCTCCACCCCTTATCCCAACGTTGTTGACTTGGTCAAACTTGAACTTGTCCACATGAAAATGTCCCTTTTCACACATGAGGGTGTGAAATATAGACATAATAATGATCCCTTTTCTCATCATAAGGGATTTTATTCCTATTTTTTAAATTTATGGGCCTCCTTACCCATTTATTCATCTCCTAGGTGTAAAAAATAAAAAATCAATATTTCAATTAGTTGTATGCTAAATTTGGAATATTACATCCAAATTCTTGGCAGTATCAAGTGGGGTGGGGGTCTTCAAGACTGTACTTGTACCAAAAGTGTCAGCCATAATATATTTGAATCCCAATCTCCAGTGCGATGGCCAAGTGGTGATGAGCAGGTGGATTTCCTCATCGACGACCATGTAAGGGAGCGACATCCAAGATGTATCCTTACGGCCCCGAATCTAAATGTTGTGCATCGTGACCTGGAATGTTTTGTTTCTCTTTTATTTTTCATAGACTATCGATGAAAATCATGGCTACGAGTGAATTTATGCTATGAGTGCACTCTGAAATAGCACCCAAAATACTTTTTTTTCGTTAATATGCTGCTCATCTTTTGAGTCCCATAAGTTCACGTATCGCGCCCCTTCACACATGTCCGGTTCAAGGTCATAGAGGATCGATCCTTAAGGGGCTTCCCATGCAACCAATGCAATTAAGAGAAACAACCAAGAGTAGCAGAATTCCCTCCCATGAACCTGGGCCTCTCACACGTTTTCCAGAAACTCATTGTAGAGGAACTGCGACTAGTTAAAGAACACCCCTTTTTCACAGCATCTAGCATGCTGAATCACATAGGCGGGGATAGTCGTGGCCTGGAACTTGAACACAATTTTTCAAGCCAGCAGCAATGTACCCATGCGCACTCCAGGGTCATCAATGGTGTTGATTATGAACCCTCTAGTGTTGCGCTTGACATGATAGTCTTCTCGCACCTTGTCGGCGATCTGTTGCTCGAACTTCTTGCCGACGCACTCCATGGGATTCATCCCCTCCATGGGGAGACCAGTAGTGTGGTGAATTAGGGAAGAATCAAGGGGAATGTGGTCCTGGATCCACAAGCTACCGTCATGGATCAGAGCTAGCAGCTGTCACACCACTTGGTTAGTTACGTTGTATCGGCCAAAGTGAGGTATCCGCAACAAGTTTAGTAATCTATATTTTTCTAACTGATGCACCCACGACATTGGTACGACCCTTAGCACATCGTCCTCCAGTACTCTTTTGAGGTATATCTCAGGTTCCAATTCTGGGAAGGCCTCCAGGTTGGCATGGACATGATCATCGAACTTAATTGAGGAGATATTGCCGTATGCTTCTCCAATTATGGGTAATTCTATCAGAATTAGAAAAATTTGCATATAGAAGCACAGAACCTCGATTTTATTAGGATTGCACACCAAGGGTCTTTGGGGATGAACATAGGGCAGTAGCCAAGTGATTGGGGCAGAGAGCCGAGCTTCGTCCTGAGCAAACAGAGGTCACTTCATCGGGTTAGGTGAGCATGCCTTACGCACCGTTCAGGGGGATTGCATGTTCGGAGGGGAGGTGCGTGGCTTCCCCCTAGCCCATTTCATAGCCTTCCCCTACCCTTGCTCCTGGCCTTTCAACTTACTTTTCTTTTTCTCCACCTGCTTCCCCTTGGTCGTTGTGGACATAACTTCTTCAACTTCAGGAGTGACCTCCAATACTTCATCAGATTCTCTCTCAGTAGAGGCCACGGTTTGTAATGACTCAATGAGATTGGTCACAGACATTATCGCTCAGAAGACAAACTAAAAGTTACTACTATAAGAGGGGGTAGCATGCCTAGACATGAACAGAGCACAATAGTTACGGAAATTTACAAGGCACAAGTTTTCCAGGATATGCGAAACCCAATTCATAGCTGCCCTTCTCCATTTATAGTGTTGAAGATTGAACAATGGTTGGATGAAACTTAGCTAAAAATTACCATCAAGGAAATGGTAAAACATCTTCAGAAATCACCACATTAATTGCCTACTGTCCGCTCCTTCCAATGGTAAAGTTGGATTTTTACCTAGTGGTACTATTCCAACGGCTAGTTTTCACAGCTGTGTACTACCCTTGTGCTCCCAGTGTACCTCCCCAGGCTTCCTAACCTGTGGTCGACCTCTGTGCTCCCAGCACACCTCCCTAGGCTTCCAAACCTACGGTCAACCCCTACACATATAATGGGCCTGCCAGAGTTTTTCCTCTAGTCTGCACATATTCCTTCTAATATAGCTACTCCAGCAATATATTCATTTGATCCGGTATGGTTAGAGACGGTTGCTATTAACATTTCCTGGTACAAGATCACCATGCAATGTAGCTAATTGGACAACTCCTTCGTTAGTGATTTCCTTTACCATATAGGGGCCCAGCCAGTGTTGATGGAACTCCCCTAGGTGTTTCGCAAACTGGCTATCATATAGAAGGACCAATTCTCCTTCCGAAAATACCTTCTGCCGAATATGTTTATCATGCCATGCTTTTTCCTGGGCCTTCTGAACTTCCTGATGAAATTTAGCAATGAATCGATCTTCCTCCAAGGCGAATAGTTGTGCTAAGAATTCCTCAATGATATCGGGCTCCACCATGTTCATAAAGGCTATGACGCGTAATCTAGGAACGATATACTCCATGGGCATAATGGCCTCCTTTCCATAAACCATTCGAAACTGTGTTTTCCCAATAAATTTCTTGTAGGTGGTCCGATATGCCCAAAGGAACAACGAGATGCACACATCCCAATCGCTTCGATTGAAATTACAGATCTTGGTCAGTGCCTATTCTAGAATTTTATTAAAAGCTTCTACTGTTCCATTTTCCTGCGGATGATATGGGGTACTGTTTGCATGGTGAATTTGAAATTCTTCAGTCAAAGCTTATATTTTTTCATTAATGAAATGCGTACCTCTATAATTCATCAAGATCTTCGGGCAGCCAAACTTGGTTAGAATATGTTCAAAAATAAAGTGCGCAGTGGTGTCTGCGGTACAATCCTTCACAACTTGCACCTCCACCCATCTAATTACATAATCAATCGCAATGAGGATGTAGTGGGCACCTGTCTTCTTCCCTGGTGGGTTGATGGGCCCAATGAAGTCTATGGCCCATTTTTCAAATTCTTACATGGCCATTCATGGGTGCAAGGGCATTTAGTCCCTGCACGATGGTCTTCTTGTCCTTTGGCATGTGTCATAGGCTTTGCAATAGTCATAAGAGCCACTATGCGGTGTGGGCCACCACAACCCAACTCTTAGGATCTTCTGCACCGTCACTTTCCCTGCGTAGTGACTTCCTACTATGCCTCCATGGAATTCTGCTAAAATGGCTTGTCTTTCATGCTCCAGAATGTATCTTAACAGTACCTCATCTGCTCCTAGCTTATACAAGTGGCCCACAATGATGGTAAAGTTTGCCGCTCAGGTTACCAGCTCTTTTTTTTGTTGTACCGAATATTCTGTAGGTCCCATCCCCGTAGTTAAGAATTGAGTAATATCATAAAAGTGCGCATCAACCACCTTAATAGAAAATAGCTACACATCGGGAAATCATTCCTCTAGGTTGGTCGGTTCTTCACCAATATCAATTCAAGACAAGTAGTCTAGTCCTGCATTTAGTTTCCCCATCTTCACAATTATCTTCAAGTCATATTCTTGAAATATCAGCAGCCATCAGAAAATCTTACCCCCCAACACATGCTTATTGACTAGGTACTTCAAAGAAAAGTGATCTATGAACATCTTGAAGTGCCCTCCCAACAGATAATGTCGGTATTTCTGCAGGGCATATACCATGTCCATCCCCTTGCATTTATTAGTGGATTTGTTATCCTCCACACTAGAGATTTTTCTACTAGAAAACACAACCGAGTGGTCAATGTCCCCCTCCCTGGGCTGCGTAAGGACAACTCCCATGGCGATCCCTAAAGCATCTACATGGACATGGAAAACCTTCGCCTAGTCAAGAAATATGAGTATAGGTGTAGAGACCATCTTTTCCTTGAGTAGCTCAAAACTCTTCTGACGCTCTGCATCCCAAAAAAAATGAAATGTCCTTCTTTAGCAACTTCTCCATGGGTGCCATGATCGGCGCATACCCTTGAATAAACTTCCTATAGTATCCTATGTGCCTGAGGATCGAGCGCAGTTTTTTCTCAGTTGTAGGGACTTCTAAGTTGATGATAATTGCTACCTTGGCGAGATAAACTAGCAGTCCCTGCCGACAAACTATGTGGCCTAAGAAGATCCCGAAAGGTATGTAGAATATACACTTCTTAATATTTAGGGAAACATAGTGCTTTCGACAAGCGTCCAACATCATGCATAGGTTCGAGACGTGCTTCTTTACAAATCCAAATACTTTCCAATCATCAGAGTATACCTCCAAGAAGTTATGAATGAACTCCTTGAATTCTGCGACTACTACCCGCGAAAATATAGCAGGGGAATTTTAGAGCCCAAACAACATGACGGTGCATTGGAAGGATCCCCATTCAGTGGAAAATGTAGTTTTTCTGCGATCTTTCGAAGCGATCTTGATCGGATGGTAGCCCAAAAACCAATTAGTGAACGAGTATGCTTCCCACCCTCCCACACTATCAAGGATTTCATTAGAGAATGGCGTAGGGAAGGGATCATGTACGCAAGCATCATTTAGCTTGCGTAGAATGACACAGATTCTTATTTCTCCTTTAGTCTTTTTCTCTTGAACCATAATAGGGCTTACCCAATCTGACTGTTCCAGTGGTTCAATGATACCTATAGCTAGCATTCTGTCAAATTATTCCTTGAATTTTTTCTTATACTTGGGGTTCAAGCGGTAAGGTTGCTGCTTGATAGTGCACACATATGGTTTTAAAGTGATGTGCATGACCACCAGGTCCCCTGTAATACCCTTGAGTTTTGAGAATTTCGTAGGAAACAGCTCCTGGTACTCCATGAGAAGCTCTGCGACTTTCCCAACAATATCATAATCCCAGTTGTCCTCAATCTTAGCTTGCTTAGGTTGTTCTTATATTCCAATTTTGACTTCCCTTAGCTTAAGAGGCTTGGTCACATTAACGGTCTACAGTGGGGGTCCAACAGTTGTGCGTTCTCCCTCCAATTCCAGGATAGTGATATTTCACGGGTCTTCGTCACATTCCTCCTTTGATATATTGTGATAGTTAGCAATATCATGCATTTGCATATCCCAATTTGATGCCCCATACTCCAAACGAGGGCATGATTCATAAAATACTAGGGTATCTATGTCCTACAGGGCTTCGTCTAATGCCTCAGTTCCACCTATCAATCTGAATTTTACCACAAAATCATCTCTCAGGGTATCCTAGTGGTAGGTACGCTGATGTAGCTCTACATCCAAATACCATGGAGTGGGGATTGGCCCCAAGGCATGAATGAACAAGTGGACCTATTCATCCCCGGTACTTTCGCACCACACCTCCATCCATGTGGTCAAGTGCTTCCACAGGTCCCCTTGGCCAAGGAAAGTGTTCACTCATAGGTGAATTGGAGGTTCAAACCATAGGATCATCATCTTGCGACATTCCTCCTAATTCTAGAACATCCCTTTATGATTTTACCATCACCGTACAGGGGCCATATGCATGGCTAGGCTAAGAGCCCACATTCTTCGCTCCCTTGGGACTTCTGCTTCGAATACTCTAAGAAAATCCCTAATACTACCAGAACTATCAAAGTAGGGTAGCTCTCTTACATTTGAGGAGATACAATAGAAGATCTTCATGACCCTAATACATCATAGCGTAGATACATCATGTAACCAATTTTTCCAATTTTCGATCTCCCCATCCGAGTTAGAGAGGCATTCAATATATTTTTCCCAGCAAAGCATGCCATTATCCATAGGATTAATCCAATCCTCATCCCAGGTAGTCAATTTATAGATATGATCAATGTCATATTCTTCATGCATAGGTTCTATATACCATTCTCTTTCCGCTGGGTCTAGAGGTACTATTACTCTTGTTCTGTCATTCTCAAAAAATATGCTCCTTTTATTCAAGTTGATAATGTGTCCCATGTCTATAGCCCAATCCAATCCCAGGAGCACAAGATAAGGGTCCACATCTTCCATAATCTGAATTACCTCAAAATCCATGTATACCTTAACCCATGTGATATCTACCATAATCTTTGATAGTCTCCCCAACGGTATGATATTTTGTTGGTTAGCCATGTGCAATTGTATAGTATACCATTCCAGCTTAGGTTCTCCCATCCTCTACTATGCCTATTTGGGCAGGACATTCACATTGGATCCCAGATCCAAGATGACCTGATCCATTTCATAATCGCCAATCTCCACTGTTAGCCGCATTTCCCGACCAATGTGTTTCTTATGCTTGTAAAGTTTGTGAACATCTTTAACTTCTGTTGGAGGGTCATTTTTTTCTGCATAGTTGTCTATCAGTGCTTGAAGATTTATACTACCTTTTGGTTGTGTAGTAACTTCATACATGCCTTTAGGAATGGTTTAACCTCATCATCCACTTTTAGGTTTGTTGGAGCCTTGGAAGCAGATGCCTCATCCTTGGTAAAGTCTTTTCGAGCTTCTATGAAGGTTTATTTCTCCTTCTGTAGGTCCAAGCTTTCATTTTTTATACCGGCTTCCCAGATAAGGGGTTCAGATGTAGCTTTTTCCTCAGCTCCTCTAGTAGCCATGTCGTTGTGTGTTATGACATTAATACTGGGTCCCTCATTATGAGGTTCTGCCTTAACCCTTTTCACATTATGCATTGGCGTCTGTTGTATTTCCTGTATTTTTTTTATCAGTACTGAACATGCTTTGGTCACATGATCTAATTGTCTACAATATCTACAAGATTGTCGTGCATGGTTTGGACAGTCCCTTGCGAAGTGCCCTACTTCTCCACAGTTATAACAGATCAATTTCCCTCTTCCCTGACCTCTGCTTCCACCTCTTCCACCCCCCCCGACCTCTAGCAGGGGAGCCTCCTCGTCCCAAGGGAGATAGTGGTGAAGAAGGGTCAGCCTGTACCCTGTACAGGTTTCCTCAGTCTATCATTAAGTCATATGTCTGGAAATTGTGTTCTTCATGTCCCACAGATGAGCATAATCAGAACCATTGTTGCTTCAACTCTAGAATGTAGGCACCAAGATGGGGGTAGTGGTTGGTATCATGTAGTCCAACTACGTGGCAGTCTCACAATCTCTTTAGGGTGCAATGGGTTGGGTCCCCCAGCTTGCATGCAGTCCACCAACAGAGGGCACTGATCCTTGGTGTGGCCAGACACCCTGCATCTTATGCACCATATGTCTAGGCTAGATTTTTTTTCCTTTCTCTTTGGTGTATTTCCTCCAGTTGTCTAGAGATCTACTGTACCCGAAACTGGGCATCGTCTCTTGGCGCGACTTCTAGCTTCATAGAAATCTCCAAGGCTTTCTCTTGGGTCTCAATCACTTGTTGACCCATAGGTCTGCACAGGTGAGGTAATAGCATGTTGATGAACCATTCCTTGTTGAGGTACTTACCACTTCGTGTTGTACTCTCACTCTGATCAGAGGTCATTCATTCGGTGTGGTTGCACAAATTCCCTTTTCGCAGAGTAATATTTTAATTAGTAGCGACAATGTTCATAAGAACTTACCTCAGAATCCTTTGATGAACCTGTTAGCCATCAGTAAATTTTTTTCATAGAAAATGATGGCTAAAACAGATCTTGAGCCTTCAAAGAGATTATTTTCATAGAAAATTTCTCATTCTTAAAGCCTTATGATGCTTTCTAAACTCAAAAATTAATCTTCACTGTTGTTTCATTCAAAATATCCACCAAGAAACCCTACTGATATCAAAAGAGACTGTTTTTTAGACCATTTTACATCATTTTCTAAGCCTAGTTCATTCATTTTTCCCTTTTGTTTATCCTCCATTTTCCTTTGAACATCCCCTTTTCTCCTTCTCATTTACCCTTCATTTTCTTAGAAAACCTTCAAAAATCCCTTTTAAACCTATAAAAATCACCTTTTTTATGGTTTGAATTACCCTATTTTGCCTATCGAAACCTCAAAAACACTTAAAAAACCCCTCTTTTGGCCTAAAATGCGGCCCTTTTATACATAGGCTTTAAGCCCCTGAGGGCTTAAAACTTCAGCTCCTTCTCTGTCATATGACCTAACACTCGCGACCTGGCGCTAAATCCTTAGCCCTCTAGCCCCTTTTTCCTCCACCTCTGGTCCCTTTTTCTCTACAGAACCACGCTTTTACTTTCACCAAGCCCCAATTGCATCAGCATTTCCTTTGAAAACCAACATTTTTCTTTGTAAAATTCCCACCCCGATGGCAATGCTCTAACAAGATCTACACTGTAGATCCATAATATCTGACGGCCCTCATTTAACCCATCGATCGCCCCATCCCCGCCATTTCCTTAGCCCCTTCTCCCTCGCTCCTAGTCTTCCTTCCCCCATAAAACCATCATCCACTTTGCTCAGCCCCCATTCCTTCATCTTCCCTTATTACGATCCCCCTGCTATTCATATCCCTCGAGCGATATTGACCATCAATATTATCGATCTGATGGTCATCGCATTCCCTCTGCACCCTTCGATCGCCTGACCAATATCTATCCATCCACCCTCCACACTGATCCTCACCGTTGATCTATATGATCCGATGGCCCTTTTCAAACCGGCATCTCTAACCCCGCCCGTTAAAATTCCACCTAGCGAAAAAATAACATACGTCACCATTGGTCCCACCCCCCATTATTTAAACTCCGGCCCAATCCCCTCTTGACACTTGGCTCCCACTACAACCCTCGCCCATGCACCTTTCCCCATCACGCTCTTCCCCCACCGTTGGATCTACACCTCCTCATCCAACGATCAACATCACGTTTCACGTGGATTTTCATATTAGGGTTTAACCACCCGAATCCACACAAAAATGCTAGTTTCATAAGGGACAGGTGTCGCGCAACATATGGAATCGGTTTGATCGTGTTTAAACCGCTTACCACCTATTTTCCGCGTGAAAACTGCCAACGGTTTTCGCAAAACTTCCAATCCATATTTCACGCCCAATTGCACATTTGAAACCTATTTTCATAGGTTTTCACCTCTCCACCATGAAATCTCCTCTTTCGCCTGCATATCCTGCTCCTCTGCCTCTACCAGCCTCCGAAGAAATATTTTCCAACCCCGCATGATTTTATAATTTTTTTTTTGGTTTTTTACAGGGTTTGATGTCGCTTTTAAAGGTAGAAACCCTTTCCACCGCCCAAAAGGGGACACGACCGAAGATCACCACCTCTGAAGCCTAAATAATGCAGGTTAAAATTTTCTAGGGTTAATTCAATGGTTTGATCGGTGCTTTATGAGAACTGGTTATACAAACAAACCCTTAGCATACCGAAGACACCTGTCCACAACAGAAAAGGGAAAAGGAAATTTTAAGAATAAAGACAAAGGTTCCAAGGCTTAAAACAAGGAAATATTAGATGAAGCACAGTTGAAAAAAATGGATTAAAGGTTAAAATAGTAGATTAAAGACAGAAAGCCTGAAAACCAATTAAAGGAAGGAATGAAGGCTGAAAGCAAAAGAAAAGGGATGATTAATAGTGAATACAGTCAGCAAAAAAGGTTTGAAAAACCTTGAAGATGAAAAGAAGGCCTTAAAGCAAGATCAAGGCCTAATTAGTGTTTAAAGCCACTAAATCAGACATATCAACAAAGAGAGCCTCCAAATGCCACATCGGTGAGGAAATTAATCCTCAAAATGCCACCTACAAGTTCATTTTCCTCAAAAGAATACAAATTGAATGCACAGTCAGAGATATTTTCCAAAGACAGCTCATAATTAAATTTTTGGCCTACCAAAAGCCTCCAAAGTCAACAAAAGTGACTGAAGTTGATGAAATTTAATGTAAAATTGATTAAAACAGAGATAAACATCTAAAATATTCTCCCTAAGGCCTCCCAAAGGTCAAGAAGCATTTACTCTGTATTAATTGATTATTTGGACCTTCTTTCCACTCCACCTCCTCAAATTTACCTATAAATATCATATGACGAGCCTAGTATTATTCTTGGTTGAATACTCATTGAATGTAAATAGCTATTGAGGTTGTTGAAGCTCTGTTTTGTAATTGAAGAAAGATAGGCTGAGAAGAGAGTTTTGAAGTTGTAAAAGACCCACTAGACTTGAAAATTGTAACTGGTTTGAACATCAAATATAAAAGATTGATTTATGGGATCCTAGTCTATGTCAATGGTGATGTGTTTCTTACTATAATTGTCATTTTACTTATGTTTTCATACTGTCCACTATTCTCTGATAAAGAACAACAAATATAGATTATGATTTACTGTAAAGTACCCTAAATCTCACTGATAAATCTTTATCCCTATGTTTTCTTCTAAGTATGTTTCAATGGTAATTCAATAGAGTATAACCAGTGAAGTGTTGGTAAACCCATGTTTACTGAGTATAACTTGAGATATTTTCTTTGAAAGTTCTTGAAAAGTCTACTAATTAAAGTTGAATTAGAGAAGTTTATGGTTAGCCCTGTCCTCTATTTTATCTCCAACAGTTGCTTTGAAAATTTCCCTTAAGAGTATGTCAAAGCAGGCTAGTTTAAAAGTACTTACCTAATCTTAGGCTACTTTTTATGTTTATCATGAATTTTTCCCTTCAAGAATATGCTGAAAGCAGGCTAAGTTAAAAGTATTTACTTGATCTTAAGCTATTCTTTGTTTTCAATGTTTTTCATTAGAAGTATATCAAAAGCAGGCTAGTTTAAAAGTACTTACCTGATCTTAGGTTACTTTTGTGTCTTTCCATTAAGTCATGCCAAAATCAGGCTAGTTTAAAAGTACTTACTTGATCTTAGGTTGTCTTTTTTTTTTCTTGAATGTTTGTTTCTTTCACAACACTTTTTATGTTTCCATATCACAAATCAATCTAAATAATCCTTCGACATAGATGACTTGTCCCATAAACCATTCTTGAAACTTGTTGTGCAATTAAATACTTTTGTGACTCCATAGCCCAATGGATTGATACCGTTTCTTACTTATCCTATTAGCTGAACCATTCTCTCAACCTGCTCACACCTTTACCCTTCAAAAATACTTCCTTCATTTTGATGATATCCATTCCAACCAAATCAAACAAAAACCCTTGTACTTCATAATTAGCCTAATATCATATCCTAAGCCTTGAAGAAATATATTTGAAAACACTCATATATAGAGATCCCTCTATGAATCTAGGAGGGCTAGATCCTAGGATTCCAAAGTGGTTTTGATGTAGGCTCTGCAGCATTTGTTCTTGCCAATCTTTCAAATTACAGAGACCTAACAGAGTAGCGAACATACTGGGGACAAAACAATATTGAGTAATAGATAACTTCACAACTAAAAGAACCCCTATTTTTAAATGAAACAAGTGTCAGCAAGACTGGTTATTATTGTTTTTTGATGGTGAACAACAACCAAACCTTCAAACCAAGTAAAAATCCTTCACCTGGCGACTCCATTGGTATTCAGTAGGCCTGCTGACCCCTTTGGATTTTCCTAAGACTCCACTGGGAAAAAATTTATCATAACATCATAGAAACTCAGTTAAGAAGACTTTGAAGATTGATTTTTCTTTCAAAAATATTAGTTAGCCTCTTAAAGACTGTCATATTTGGCTAAAATTTTCTCATTATTGGGTCTAAAAACACCACATAGTGGCTTCTAGAAGAATTTACACTAGAGCCTATCCCGACCCAAATCCTCCTGAGATAGTTGATAATCCAGAAATCATCCTTAGGAAATCTTCTAAATTTAAGACTTCAACTGTTGTCAGACCAATTCATACAGCTAACTCTGTCCCTAAAAATCTCTTAGCTCTGCAAGATACACAAGTTGACTTAAAAACCCATTCAGAACTAGGTCACTTGATTATATAGATCATATAGACTTTGAGTCTCCACACTCACCCCAACACAATGGTGAACATCCTGGTAGTAGAGAAACCACCCCACCTGACCTTCATTTCATTCATAACATTGGTTTTTCTCATCCTAGATCTGCTCAAAAGTATTTTTCTGGTCCAAGCACTTCTGTTATTCATACACCCACTGTTCAAACTACTCCATTCCATCCTACTCCTCCTTTCATAAACCCTCCACTTGTTACCCCCCATTTTTTCCACAACCTCCTATCATGGCAGCATGGTATGCTCCTCTGTTCCTTCCTTTACCTTTAGCCAATTTTCCATAGGACTATCAGTCCAAGATCCCATTATATGATTCTAGTGGCTCCATTACTGCTCAAATACATGTGGACAAGATGAATGATTGTTTTATAGAAATGAGATGGATTATGAGACCATTAAACTCATATTATTTTCTCAAAGTTTAGGGGGAGAAGAAAGAAAATGGTTCAAAGGCTTAACCCCTCATAGTATCAATGATCTCCAAGATTTCCATCAAACATTCATAAACAAATGGCAAGATAGGAAGAACCCTCTCCAAATACTTTCAGATTATAACAACCTCAAGAGAAATATTGGGGAAAGTGTTCAAGATTATTGCACTAGATTTAATAGTGTTTATAACACACTACCCCCAGATTTGAAACCTTCACAAGGCTCATCTTTGGCCAAATTCCCTGAAGGATTTGATCTTGAAATTGCCTATCAGCTAAGAGAAAGGGATCCCTTAACCTTAGAAGACATGCAGAAGGGAGCTCTTAGTGTGGAAACAAATCTAATCGAGAAGAGAGCCAGAATGAGGACTGAGAAGAGGGTATCATATAGGGATGAAGCTGCACCTTCTACATCTGACATAAAACTAGAAAGGATGATGGAGAATATGATGGGGATAATGAGCATGTATGAGAGAGATCAATCTAGAGAAAATCAAACAGCTCCTCAAAATAGGAATCAATCCCAAAACCAAAATAATAACTTTAGGAGAAATCAGCCTCAAAACAAACAAAGAGATGATGATCAATAGATCAAACCTCATTTTCAAGAAAATTATGTCAATGAGGATGAAGAAACAAATGAAAAAACAGAGGATGACCACATAAACATGTTGGAAGTAAGCAATGAGGATTCTGATTTCCTTTATGAAAGAAAACAAGGTCTATATACACTTTATGATGGTAGAAGACCAGAAACTGAATACTATGAATCAAAATTTGAAAATGCCATCATAGGATCACCTAAATAATATGACCTAAGAAGTAAAAAGAATCAAGAAAATCCCAAAAATAAAACCTTTGAAAATTATGCCAAAAAAGGCCCTGAAAATACTTCTAAAAATACAGCAGAAAATCATAAAACAGTAGTTGAAAGTTCTAATCCAAACAAGGGAAAAAACACCCAAATCAATGAAAAACATAGTGGTGACCCTAGTAGCACTAGCATTTCAACTAATGCTCCTGAAAAAACTATTTTAACTGTTGTAAATAGTAGAAATCAGCAAGCTTATTCTGCTGATGAATCAGTGACTAAGAAGGCCGAATCAAACATTTTGAAAAATCAGATTCCCTTTAGCCTAGAGAGTGAAACTGCCAAAATTAAAATCTATGTCCACTCACTGAGTTAATCACTCAGAATGTATATAGATTTCAAGTTTTGAAATCTCTGAACATAGTAGAAATTCATGATACTGTTAACTTGAATGATGATACACTAGAGCTTCTGTTTGCTCCTAAAATTGAAGGAAAATTTCAAGAAGGAACTACCCCTCCATTCTACATCAGTTTGAACATCCATGATAATATTTTGCACAATGCCATGCTTGATTTAGGGGCATCACATAATCTCATGCCTAAATTAATCATGGAAAAACTAGGCCTTGAGGTAACTAGACCTTATAAGGATTTATATTCCTTTGATTCAAGTAGAGTGAGATGCCTAGGCATAATAAAATATCTATGTCTTAACTTAGCTCAAATTCCAGCCAAAAGCTTAGTGATGGACATTTTAGTGACTGATATACCCCCCAAATATGTCATGCTTCTTTCAAGATCATGGGGTGCTAAGTTGCAAGGTACTATGTAGATGGATATGACTTATGCCACCATCCTTGTCTTCAGTCAACCTAAATACATGGTGAGTAACCAAGAAAGACCAGAAAACTCTCCTCTTTATTCTATACACACTAACCTTGACTCATTCATTCTTTACAATGATGAGATTCCTAATGAGCAAGAATTAGTCATTGAAACATTACCCAATATAGTGGTCACTTCACATCCAAACATAGTGGCAACCATAGATGAAGAGGGAAACAAGGAGAAAAATAAAAGATAGTTTGCTAATTCAAAAAATTACAGCAAACAAATCACTGGTCTTGAGGTCCAAAAAAGTCATAAAAATAGTGCAGATCATGAAAATCAAAGAATAAGACCTCAAAAAAACGAAAATTTGGAGGAACAGAACAAAATTCAGCATAGTACTGACCTGCAAGAACAACACAGTGACAGATTAGGCAAGCAAAACAAAAAAGGCAGTAATGAAATAAATGAAAAATCCGAAAACAATCCTCTTTGGAGTATGAGTTTTGATGGCTCTTGCTCTAAAACTGGTGCAGGAGCAGGCATATGGGTGCATAACACTGAAAAAAATCATGCTAAGGGCCATTCCTATAGATTAAACTTCCAATGTACAAACAAAATAGCTTAGTATGAAGCTCTCCTTTTAGGCCTGCATTTATTGAAGAAATTAGGGGCCAAAAGAATAAAATTTCATGGGGATTTAGAATTGATAATTAGACAAGTAAATGGGGAATACACTGCTAAACATCCAAGACTCAGAGCCTATAGAGATGATGCCATGGACTTGTTGAAAACATTTTCTGAATTCCAACTTACCTTTGTCCCAAGGGACCAAAACATTCTTGATAATGGATTAGCTTTCGTTGCTAGAACTTGTCTTACACCTTATGAAACCAAGAAATGCACCACCCAAGTCAAATATAGACCAGCTGTCCCAGATAATGAAAAATAATAGCAAGTTTTTGATGGAGATAAACAAATAGAAGACTTCCTACAGTCAAAAAATGAATTTGAAACACCAAACTCAGATTCAGACTATGAACAAGGCTGTCATACTGAAGAAAATCCACTTTTTTCAAGAAGAAAAATCTCTTGAGATTGTTGAAATAAATCTGTTAACCCATCAACCCAAACATACAACATAAAATAGCACAGATGGAGAAAATGAAGACTTAGAAGTGTTGCAATCTAAAGATCACAACTTTCCAAGAGGTCTGTTCCCATTAGAATAATTGTTAGACTTGAATGATGCTGCCAAAAAGACAAAACTAGATCCTATTGAAACTGAAGAGGAATAATGCAACATAGGCAGTGAGGAAAATCCCAAAATGATCAAATTATCCAAGACACTGCCAACCCACATTAAACTGAAATACATTGAGCTTTTTAAATAATTTTCTGATGTATTTGCATGGAGTTATGAAGATCTGAAATCATATGATACAGAAATAATCCAGCGTAAGATACCCCTCAAAGAAAACCAGAAGCCTTTTAAACAAAAATTGCGCAGAATTAACCCTGTTCAATTACCTCTGGTAGAGAAAGAAATTAGAAAAATGTATGATGTTGGAATTATAGTAACTATTAGATACTCAGAGTGGGTGTCTAATCTTGTATTTGTTAGGAAGAAAATAGGAGAAATAAGGCTTTACATTGACTTTAGAAACTTAAAAAAAGCCTCATTAAAGGACAATTATCCCTTACCCAAAATGGATCATATATTACAAAGGATAGTTGGTTCTAGAAGAATTTCTTTGCTATATGGCTTCTCAAGTTACAATCAAATATTGGTACATCCTGATGATCAACTTAAAACAACCTTTACTACTCCTCGAGGTACTTTCATATATTTTAAAATTCCCTTTTGGTTTAATGAATTTTGGTGCCACATTTCAGAGAGCCATGGATATAACATTCTCAGAGGAAATAGGTTACTTCATAGTGATTTAATTAGATGATATTCTATTCTAAAACAAATGAAGAACACCTAATACATTTGAGAAAAGTCTTTGAGAAATGCAGAAAATATGGGTTGTCCTTAAATCCAAAGAAAACATTGTTTGGCCTCCAAGAAGGTAAACTTCTTGGACATATTATATATGAAGAAGGAATAAGGATAGACCCAAAGAGGATCGATGGTATATTACAAATCAACCATCCCAGAAACATCAAGGAACTTCAATCTTTTATTGGGAAGATTAATTTCTTGAGAAGGTTTATACCCAATTTAGCTGAACTCCTTAGAAACATGACAAATATGCTTAAAAGAGAAGAAGGAGTTAAATGGACCTTAGAAACAAAGAAATCATTTGAGCTGGTAAAAAAAGCACCTACCAAAACACTAGTTCTCATTAGTCCTGATTTTACAAAATATTTCTTCATTTTTTCATTTGCATCATAACACACAGTAGCTACTGTCCTATTACAGAAAAACTTGAAGGGACAAGAGCAGCCAATTTCATTTTTTAGCAAGGAATTAAGAGATGCAACTTTGAAGTACAACATAATGGAAAAACAAGCCTTTGCCTTGGTCAAAGCCTTAAAATACTTTAGGGCGTACATTTTACATTCCCACATCATAGCGTTTGTGCCTCATTCAGTTGTAAAAGACATATTGGCCCAAGATCCAGATGGAAAAAGAGGAAAGTGGATTGCTGTAATTTTAGAATATGACTTAGAAATAAAGCCCACTAAGCTCATAAAAGGTCAAATTCTAGCAAGACTTATGGCTGAATGCAACTTTCAAGCTCTTGATATAAACATGTTTAATGCATTAGATGAACAAGAGGATTTGACAACTTCAATTATTGAAGATCATTTTCTGAATTCATCTTGGTATGCTGATACTTTGTATGTTTTGCTCAATCTTAATGCCCCTCCTGGTTTGTCTAAAGAAAAGGCAAGGTTCTTAAAATTAAAAGCTGTAAATTACTGCATTTTGGATAAATGTTTATATTGGAAAAATGCTAGTGGATTATTGCTCAAATGTTTGCCTGAGAATGATGCAAATAAGATCAAGTATGAGTTTCATGAAGGAGAATGTGGAGGCCACCTCTATTAGAAGTAAACTTCTAACAAAATCCTTAGAGCTGGCTATTATTGGCCCACCCTCTTTCAAGATGTCCACAAAATGATTACTGCTTGTCACAAATGCCAAATTTTTGAAGGCAAAAGAAAACTGCTTCTTTTACCTCTGCAACCAATCACTGTTGAAGCTCCTTTTTAGTAGTGGGGTCTAGAATTCATTGGGGAAATCCATCCTACCTCATCTGCCCAACATAGATGGATCCTCATAGCAACAAACTATTTTACCAGATGGATAAAAGCCATCCCATCTGGGAATGCCACAAACTCATTTATCATTTCATTTCTTGAAGCCATATACTGTCTAGATTTGGCTATCCTAGAAAGATCATAATTGACAATGCTGTGGCATTTGGATCTAAAAATATGGTGGAATTATGTTATAAATATTAGATTATATTGGGTCATTCTACAGCTTATTACCCTCAAGGTAATGGTTTGGAAAAATCCTCAAATAAAAGTTTGGTGAAAATAATCAAGAAGTTGCTGGAAGATAACAAGAAATCATGGCACAGTAAGCTAGTACATGCATTATGGGCAGACAGATTGACAGTTAAAAATTCAATTGGGATGTCTCCTTACCAGCTAGTTTATGGGACAGATGCAATATTTCCAACCAGTCTACGAGTGCTAGTCATGAAGTTGATCCAAGAAGTACAGTCTGAAGATGATGATATGACAAGAAGAATAAAATAGACTATACACATACATCAAACCAGGGAGAAAGTATACATCAAAGTATAACAACTACAAGAAAAAATTAAGAAGTTGTTTGACAAAAGAACCAAGGCAAGTGATTTTAAGATTGGTGACAAAGTCTTGAAATGGGATTCAAGGAGAGAAGATAAGGGCAAACATGGAAAATTTGATAACCTATGGCAAGGCCCTTATCTTATTCAATCCTCTATTGGAAACAATGCATATTTCTGCAAGAATTAGATGGAGCTGAATATTTTGGAGGTCCTGTCAATGGAAGGGTTCTCAAACATTATTTCTGTTAACTGATATTTTAAGTTTCCAAGTTTTTTGTTCATTAGATATAACACTACTTTTAAATTTGAGAAAAGAAAAAATACAAAAACAATAGAAAAAGAGAAAAAGAGGGCAGAAATAAAACAAGAAAGGTACAACCCCATACCAAAAAATAAAGGAAAAAATATGAAAGTGTGCAAACTTAAATGCCACTACCAAAAAGAGCCCTGCTATTTAGTCATACAACCTAATCATGAATAGATAGATTTCAATTTATTGTTGATAGGTTAGTGAAGAAAATTTTCCAAACAATTTAATCTTGGCTTATCAGTAGATTAGATTAGGATAGAAAGAAATGACTCTAAAAATAGATCAAAATCTGAGTCATAAGAAATAATGAAGGATGTTTTAAAATCTCAGATCTTAAGCCTTCAAGTTTTGTTTTAAATTTTCTGCAAATAAATTATATGTGCATCTTGTACATACAGCCATAGACATCATAGCAAGTTAGACAGTTTAATCCTAACTTGGCTGTGTTTTAAATTTTCTGTTTTAGAATGTAGAGAATAAAATCTGTCAGACAGTTTAATCCTGGCAGATAGTAGATTAGGTAGAAAATTAATGAGGTCAACTGTTTAATCTAAACTCATGGAAGAAATAAGGGTAGATTTAGATTAGCTTTTTGCTTTCAATAAAAGAATAAAATGTTGATGTCAAAGGTTTGCAAGTCCAAGTGCACCTTATGAAGAAAAAATGTTAGGAAAAGTTGGCTGTGTAGGTAGAGTGTTTGGGAGAAAATAGTTTGCTGATACAAAGTACTGATCATCTTTTTAAGTAGAATGATCAAGGAAGAAAAGGTTTTCAATGGATAAGGCATAGGTCTACATTCCAAAGATCAATTTCCAAAGTTCTTGACACCTCCAAGGAGCTGCCATCCCCAAGTGAAGCTGCCATTAGCCATCAGTAATTTTTTCTCATAGCAAATGATGGCTAAAACAGGTCTTGAGCCTTCAAAGAGATTATTTTCATAGAAAATTTATCATTCTTGAAGCCTTTTGATGCTTTCTAAACTTAAATACTAATCTTCACTGTTATTTCATTCAAAAATTCCACCAAGAAACCCTGCTGATATCAAAAGAGACTGTTTTTAAGCCCATTTTCCATCATTTTCTAAGCCTATTTCATTCATTTTCCCCTTTTATTTATCCTCTATTTTCCTCTGAAAATACCCTTTTCTCCTTCTCATTTACCCTTCATTTTTTTATAAAACCTTCAAAAATCCTTTTTAAACCTATAAAAATCACCTTTTTATGGTTTGAATTACCCTATTTTTCCTTTCGAAACCTCAAAAACACTTCAAAAACCCCTCTTTTGGCCTAAAATGCGCCCCTTTTATACATAGGCTTTAAGCCCCTAAGGGCTTAAAAATTCATCTCCTTCTCTATCATATGACCTAACACCCATGACTTGGCGCTAAATCCTTAGCCCTCTAGCCCCTTTTTCCTCTGCCTTTGGTCCCTTTTTCTCCAAATAACCACGCTTTTACTTTACCCCAAGCCCCCATCGCATCGACATTTCCTTTGAAAACCCACATTTTTCTTTATAAACTTCCCACCCTGATAGAAATGCTCTGATGAGATCTACACCGTAGATCCATAAGATCCGACGGCCCTAATTTAATTTGTCGATCGCCCCATCCCCACCATTTCCTTAGCCCCTTCTCCCTCGCTCCTGGTCTTCCTTCCCCCATAAAACCATCGTCCACTTCGCTCAACTCCTATTCCTTCATCTTTCTTTATTATGCTCCCCACGCTATGCATATCCCTTGAGCAATCATGACCATCGATCTTATCGATCTGATGTTCATCGCATTCCCTCTTCACCCTCTCATCGCCCAACCAATATCTATCCATCCAACCTCCACACCGATCCTCACCATTGATCTATATGATCCGACGGCCCCTGTCAAACCCGCATCTCTAACCCCGCCCGTTAAAATTTCACCCTGCGACAAAATAACATACGTCACCATTGGTACCACCCCCCACTATTTAAACTCCAAACCAATCCCCTCTTGACAGCTGGCTCCCACTACAACCCTTGCCCATGCACCTTTCCCCATCGCGCTCTTCCCCCATTGTTGGATCTACACCTCCTCATCCAATGATCAACATCGTGTTTCACGCGGATTTACATATCAGGGTTTAACCACCCGAATCCACATGAAACCACTAGTTTCATAAGGGGCAAGTGCCGCAAAATGTATGGAATCGTGTTCAATCGCATCTAAACCGCTTACCATTTGTCGCGTGAAAACCACCAACGGTTTTTGCAAAACCGCCAATCCATATTTCGCTCCCAAATGCACATTTGAACCCTGTTTTCATAGGTTTTCACCTCTCCGCCATGAAATCTCCTCTTTTGCCTACATATCTTGGTTCTCTGCCTCCACCAGCCTCTGAAGCAGTATTTTCCAACCCCGCAGGATTTTATAACGTGTTTCTTGATTTTATATTGGGTTTGATGTCGGTTTTAAAGGTAGAAAAATTTTCCACAACCCGAAAGGGGACATGGCCAAAGATCACCACCTATGAAGCCTAAATAATTTAGATAAAAAGTTTCTAGGGTTAATTCAATGGTTTGATTTGTGCTTTATGAGCACTGGTTATACAAAAAAACCCTCAGGGTACCGAAGACACCTGTCCACAACAGAAAAGGGAAAAGGACAGTTTAAGAATAAAGACAAATGTTCCAAGGCTTAAAATAAGAAAATATTGGATGAAGCAAAATTGAAACAAAGGGATTAAAGGTTAATACAGTGGATTAAAGACATAAATCCCGAAAAGAAATTAAAGGAAGGAATGAAGGTCGAAACCTAAATAAAATGGATGATTAACAGTGAATACATTCAGTAGAAAAGGTTTAAAAATCCTTGAAGATGAAAAGAAGGCCTTAAAGCAAGATCAAGGCCTAATCAATGTTTAAAGCCACTAAAACAGATAGATCAACAAAGAGAGCCTCCAAATGCCACATTAGTGAGGCAATTAATCCTCAAAATGCCACCTACAAGTTCATTTTCCTCAAAATAATACAAATTGAATGCACAGTCAAAGATATTTGCCAAAGATAGCTCAGAATTAAATTGCCAGCCTACCAAAAGCCTCCAAAGTCAACAAAAGTGACTGAAGTTGATGAAAGTTAGTGTAAAATTGATTAAAACAGAGATAAACATCTGAAATCTTCTCCCTAAGTCCTCCCAAAGGTCGAGAATAATTTACTCTGTATTAATTGATTAGTTGGACCTTCTTTCCACTCCACCTCCTCAAATTTACCTATAAATATCATATGAGGAGCCTAGTATTATTCTTGGTTGAATACTCATTGAATGTAAATAGCTATTGAGGCTGTTGAAGCTCTATTTTGTAATTGAATAAAGATAGCCTGAGAAGAGAGTTTTGAAGATGTAAAAGACCCACTAAACTTGAAGATTGTAACTGGTTTGAACATCAAATATACAAGCTTGATTTATGGGATCCTGGTCTATGTCAATGGTGATGTGTTTCTTACTATAATTGTCATTTTACTTATGTTTTCATACTGTCAACTATTCTCTGATAAATAACAACAAATATAGATTAGGATTTACTGTAAAGTACCCCAAATCTCATTGATAAATCTTTATCCCTATGTTTTCTTCTAAGTGTGTTTCAATGGTAATTCAATAGAGTATAACCAGTGAAGTGTTGGTAAGCCCATGTTTACTGAGTATAACTTGAGATATTGTCTTTGAAAGTTCTTGAAAAGTCTACTAATTAAAGTTGAATTAGAGAATTTTATGGTTAGCCCTATCCTCTAGTTTATCTCCAACAGTTGCTTTGAAAAGTTCCCTTAAGAGTATGTCAAATCAAGCTAGTTTAAAAGTACTTACCTAATCTTAGGCTACTTTTTATGTTTATCATGAATGGTTCTCTTTAAGAATATGCTGAAAGTAGATTAATTTAAAAGTATTTACTTGATCTTAAGCTATTCTTTGTTTTCAATGTTTTTCCTTAGAATTATATCAAAATCAGGCTATTTTAAAAGTACTTACCTGATCTTAGGTTACTTTTGTGTCTTTCCATTAAGTGCATGCCAAAATCAGACTAGTTTAAAAGTACTTACTTGATCTTAGGCCGTCTTTTGTTTTTCTTGTATATTTGTTTCTTTCACAACACTTTTTATGTTTCCATATCACAAATCAGTCTAAAGAATCCTTCGACATAGATGACTTGCCCCATAAACCATTCTTGAAACTTTTTGTGCAATTAAATCCTTTTATGAATCCATAGCCCAATGGATTGATATTGTTTCTTACTTATCCTATCAGCTGAACCATTCTCTCAACCTTCTCACACCTTTACCCTTCAAAAAGACTAACTTCATTTTGATGATATCCATTCTGACCAAAAAAAATAAAAACCCTTGTACTTCATAAATAACCTAATATCATATCCTAAGCCTTGAAGAAATATCTTTTAAAACACTCATATAGAGAGATCCCTCTCTGAATCCAAGAGGGCTAGATCCTAGGATTCCAAAGTGGTTTTGATGTAGGCTTTACAACATTTGTTCTTGCCAATATTGCAAATTACAGAGACCTAACAGAACCTCCACTCCGACTCAGAGTAGGACACAAACTGATCAACTGTGAACTCTGTTAAAAGTCCTCCTAGCACACTATCCACCCAATGATCCATAGTTCATGTGATTGTGTTTTCAGCCTTCTTTAATTTTTGAATCAATTTTGGAGTCCACTGCGTAACCTGATCGTCTTCCAAACACGTTTGGAATTCTACTAGCCTCGCTAGCCACTCCTGGAGCTTGTGCACAAAATTTATAAAGAAAATTTCATATACTTCAGTGTAAATATATTTTTTCTTCCACTTCTCCATTGGTAGCTTCGTGCTGCGATTCTCCTTTACAGAAAATTACTGAATCTATCTTTTGAACAAGTCTTCGAGCTCCAATTTCTCAGGTGTTCAATGACATCATGGCATTACCCAATCTCTCTCTCAAAATGCTCCCAGTCCTGGCAACAGAACCATTTGTTTACTTGAGGGGTCCTGACCTAGGTTCGGAGTTAAGGTTTTCCAACAAACCCCTATACTACTGGCCCTTTCAGAAATGACCTACTTTGGCAGGCCAAGGTCTCACCCGGAGTAGTATGAGTGGGTGTTAGAACTAGGTTTCCACACCCTGGGAGAGAGTGGGTAATTAAGGAAAATCTCGTCGAGTTATATCAAGTTCACACAAGGACAAGTCTAGTATCGAGCTCTTAACAATATAATCAGCATGTAAACTTAAACTAAGCTACTATTATTAAACAAATCCGATCAACACCCTTGCATCCACGAGTGCATCATTAATTATCACCACAGAACAACAAAATAGAAGCTAATTCATATATTGTAGATACAGTCGTAGCTTATTCAAATAACTTAGAGGTAAAACACAACTAGTTCAGATAGCATAAAGATACTTCAATAGATTCTGCATTCATTAACATCCAAAACCAAGTTACAAACCCAAATCACAACCCGCACACATAGCTAGTGGGGTTCACACACAGTAGGAATTAGGATCTTCATTCACACAACCAACAGGAGTCTTTACCCAAAACTACCCAAAATAGATCTCAACAGTGCGTACGTAGCATCAATATTACTTACTTACTTTTAGACTCAAACTATCCATCTATTTATACCATCATAGCCTATGCTATCCTTTGGTCCACAAAGCATGGTTTTTGGACTCTAGGTATACCCTTTGACCCATGAAAATCCACTGGGGGCTTTGACCCACCCCAAATCCCCTGCAAAAGACCAATTACTACAAAATATATCAAAAAAGCATCATTGGAACATATCAAAACATAGTTAGGGGACCCTGTTCCAAAAACTGCGTAACATTATCGTCTTTCTAATAGGTCTGGAACTCTGCTAACATTGCTAGCCACTCCTGTAGTTCGTGTGTGAAATTTACAAAGAATATTCCATATACCTCTGTAAATATATACTTGTTCTTCAACTCTTTAGTAGTCAGACTTGTACTTCGATTCTCTTTTAGGGAAAATTCCTGAATCTATTTTTCGAACCAGTCTTCAAGCTCAAGTTTCTCAGGCCACCAATGACCTTGTGGCATTACCCGATATTTCTCTCAAAATTCTCCCAGTCCCAGCAACGGAACCATTTTTTGGCTTGAGAGGTCCTAACCCAGGTTTGGATTTGAGGTTTTCCAACAAACCCCTATACTACTGTCCCTTTCGGTAATAACCTACTTGCGCAGGCCAAGGTCTCACCCGAAGTAGTATGGGAGGGTTTTGGAACCAGGTTTTCGCACCCTGATAAAGAGAGAGAGAGAGAGAGGTATTTTAGGAAGCCCTTTTAAGATCTATTAGTCTTTCAAAGAAGGAGTCCTATCATAGAACATTTAACAGGATAATTGCATAACGTGAAGCTCATAAACCCACAGATAGCATGTAAACATAAGTAAAGAAACTATTAATAACCAGATCTATGCAGTTAAATCTTTCTTATGGCTTCGCATCCACATATGCATAAATAATCAACAACAGACATAATCACAGAAATAACACAAAACGCGGCCAATTCTCATACCCAAAGGTACTTTTGTTACTACCAAATAGTCTTCTCATTCATTAACATTCAAATTTCACTTACAAACTCAATTCCCAACCCACGCACACATCCAGCGGGGTGCACACTCAACAGGACTGAGGATCTCCATGCACAGAGACAGCAGGAGTCCTTACCCTAATACAACCCAAAATAGATCTCAACCGTTCGCATCTAGCATAAATCACACTTAGCCCTCCTTCTAGACTCAATCTATCTAGCTATTTATAGCATCTTAACATGCGCTATCCTATGGTCCGCAGATTGTGGTTTTCAGACTCTTGGTCTACCCTTTGACCCATTACAATACATTGGGGACTTTGACCCACCCCAAATCCCTTGTGCTAGACTAATTATTACAAAATTTATATCAAAATGCATCTAGGGGACCCTGTTCCAACAAAAGGAGAACACTAGTACCCAACATGAAGAAGAACCAAGGAGCTATGTTGATGCCGTGCACAATCATACAAGAAATGAGAAGAAATTTGACACACCAAAGGTACCTCCTTATAATAAGCCAAGGAATGAGAAGCTAGCTTATCCAGAAATTAATTTCACATCAAGCTAAGCTTATGGTAACAAGTGTCAAACTATTTTCCTTTTTCATTCTTTCCTTTGTAAAAAAATTTTGTCATCAGGCTAAGTATTGCAAGGCTTGTGGAGGTAATAATGTTGACTTAGGAAATTTTTGGACTCATTAGCAAAACAAGAAAATATAGTCAAGGAGAAAAACCTAGATCAAAACTTACAATTCATTTTCTCCTCTTTCACAGTTTATTCAAGAATGCTCCAAATGCAATAATCTAGGTCATGAAGCACAAAATTGTGAGAAAGGGTATGGAGAAGGAAGACTAGAGAACCCACTCTTGGAAAGTGTGGTCTAGCCTTATGTGCAAAAAATGAGTAAAAAAATGGTTCTTATATAGTGGGTGTTCTAGCCATATGACTGGTGACAAAAAGAAGTTCATCTCACTAAACAATAAGGATGAAAATGTGACTTTTGGAAGTGGATCTTCTAAAATTTCTAGGAAAATCATTGTGAGTGTCATAAATGGTAAAGGAAAAGCACAATATGCACTATTGATTGAAGGACTCAAGAAAATTCTTCTAAGTGCCAACCACATGTCTAACTAATGACATGATATCATCTTTAGTGCCAAGGATTGTTAGATAAGAAGGTTCTATTCAAGAAAACTTGTGGGAAAAGGAGTAAGAACAACATATAATGTATACATTCTTAGTGAAATTTAAGAATAAAAGTGTTACATGAGTCAGGTAGATGAAATATGGTTATGGCACAAGTTATTGGGACATTAAAACATTGACAATTTGGTGAAGATAAAAAAAAATCAAGCAGTGAGAGACATTCCCATAATTTCAAAACTTGAAAAAAAAAAAAAAAAAACCATGTCAACATGGAAAGAAAACAGGGACCAACTTCAATACAAATGAATTCTCATCATTAAAGCCTTTATAAAGCGTTCATGTAGATCTATTCAGGCCAAACAAAACTCTAGCTCTTAAAGGAAAAAGGTACTTTATAGTATTCATAGATAATTATAATAGAATGAAACGTGTATTTTTCATAATATATAAGTAAGAATCACTAAAATGTTTTAAATCCTTCAAATAATTAGTTTAAAATGAAAGTGAGTCAAAAATAAACTTTTTAAGAGCATATAAAGGTGGAGAATTCACCTCGAGGGAATTCAATGAATTCTTTGAAAAACATGGAATAAAGACGGAACTATTTTCTTTTTTTAGGAATCCTCAACAAAATGGATTGGTTAAAATATTGAATAAATACGTACAAGAGAATGCAAGGAAAATGATAATAACTATTGGGGCCCTTGTTTTGAATACAGAATAGATTTTTGGGTTGCGGATCGACACATGGCAGTCGCAACTACGGTGAGTAGCAGAGCTACCAAAGTTGCAGAGGAAAAGGAGATAACTGATGAAGATGACGCAGATAAGTGCAGACGAAGAGAAGATACGGCAGAGGACAGATAGCGAAACTCATAGACAATAGAAAGAAGCCGAAAGCAGCTAAAGAAGAACGCAAGAGAAACTAGCAGTTGCGATGGCGGGTGAATAAATAGCCCGTCACCTAGCCGAAAGAAGAGATGCACGGATGCAGAAGGATTGAAGAGGATAGAGCGGATGTTGCAGGAGAGATCTATCTTGGGCATGATATTCTTGTAGTTCGTAGGCTTCCATTATCTATCACTCTTTCCTATGGGATGTCTGTAACGGAATTGTAAGCTCTTCCTATTGAAGCGATGTAACTGTGGATCCAGCTGAAGGTTATTAATATACTTGCAGGTTGCTATCTTTTTATGTGAGTTACATGCATGCATGATGTCTGTGGTACCTTAAAATTTTATTTGCTTAGTATCTTCCCAATGCTCTGAAATTCTCTTGCGTCTATGATGGTATTTATTCAACCGATTCTATGTTAATCTCGAGTTGCGGAACCATTCGCCACTACCGATCTGTTCCCCTTTTGCATGTGGTTGTGGCACACCTCGGGTGAGACTCTCTGCTCTCCAGAGTAGGGTGAAAATTCTGGTGTGGTTCTAGACTATAGCGGACTCCCTTGTTGGCCCCAATCTCTGAACCTGGGTCTTGCCTGTGAGACCTGTTTTCTCACCAACAAATGGTTCCGTTGCCGGGACACAAAACTTTATGAGGGGAACTAGATCATGGTATCAAGGGTCTTTGAAGGAGAAATATGGAGATGGTGGGATAACCATCTGGACCAGATTATCGCTCAGCAAGAAAAGCTAACGAATCAAAAGGAGAAGGTGCTCAAGGATCTCGTCCTTTTCTCGGATTTCGCCAGTGATACCTACGAGATCCTCTTGGGGGAATTCCATAGCGACCTCTATAATTTGTTGCGGAGGTTGCAGACCAACGTGATTAGGGACAATCATGGAAGACCCAACGCAAGTGGGTGCACGAAGATCTGGTGGCCCTGCATTGGCTGGATACTGAGTTGACCCATGCTGTGGATTTCTGGGTAGAGACCACTTTGGACGAGTATATTGTGGAGTTTACTGCAGAGTGCTACCAATCCTTCTCTAAGGCTAAGGCTATCTTTCAATCTGGGCTAAGAGGGAAGCTACTTAAGGAAATTCCATTGTGGATTAAGGCCCTGATGGTGGACGAAGGGCTGATGGAATTCCAGAAATCAGGCATGGAAGCGTAAACCTCCAGTGCCAGGGGAAGGGACAAAGGGACAGATGCTACGTGAAGTGTGAAGTGAGGGAGTGGGGGAATGGATGATCAGACCACAAAGAGGTTGAGGGAGTGACATGCACATCGAAGGGTGCAAATCGCCGACAGGTGGCGAGAAAGGGTGATGCAGGAGTTGAAACGATGAGGGAAAAATAAGAACGATCAAGAGGAGGCGCCTCAGAGGATAGAAAATATGGATGGCCAGGCGGATACCTTGGAAAGGGAAGGAACCGTTGTGGGAGTGCAGCGGGTGCATGGGAGCCTAGCCAGGAGAAAGAGGGAGACGGTGTCTGATGAAGAAGATGTAGGTGTGCAGCCTGAAGAAGGTTCTGAAGGAGAATGGTACGTCGTGATGCAGCGGTTATTCCAAGAACGGATGGAATTCATATCTCCAGGTATTCCTACTTCCCAAAGTTTGAACGGCAAGGATCCCTACCTTCCCCTGGTACTCTATAAACCTTTAAGTAATATTTTTGTTAAGTTATAAGCATTGATTCGATTGCACAACAGTTCATTTTTAGCATCGATGCACGTTAATAATAGCATTACTAGTAGTATTGCAATTCCTAGTGGTATAGTCACGCAGCCAGGACCCAGAGGGTTTATTCTAGTCACACCTTCGCAAGTAAATATGGCAGGGTCATTCACCCGATACCCAGAATTTTCTGGCCAGGGTAACGATGATGTGGAGCAACACTAGTACCTTTGTGAAGCCATATGGAGGACTCGGTAGATGCCAGATGTAGGAAAGCTAATAGAATTCTAGAACACGCTGAGGGAAAGGGCGTTGCGATGGTTCATAAAGTGGTCAGAGGCCCACCCGTATCCAGCAATCGCAAACGTCAAGCGGGATTTTGTCTGAGAATTTAAGCTCCCCCAGACAGACCAGCAGGGTCTGTTCGAACTATGGGAGATTAAGCAGAAAGAAGGAGATTCTGCGTGGGATTTGACGCACAGGTTCAAGGACGCGATCGGGAAACTCAGCTACCTGATCGGCCCAAACCATCAGAGGGACTGGTTCATCAAGGCTATGCTTCCCTTGAAACAAACCCCCATCACCCAGTAGAAGATCGACAACTTGCAGGACGCTCTAGAGCAGGCTATGAAGATAGAGGCAATGGCAGTCTACCCTCAAGAATATTAGGGAGGACCGGCCCTGTAGGATCCTTCCTTATTGGGATTGCAACATCAGATTGCCAATTTGACTGAAAAACTTAAGGAGATGCAGCCTATAAGACCAGCCAGGCTGAATGTTTGGTGCACACATTGCCTGGTCGAAGGGCATGTGGCAACTGAGTGTCCTCGGTTGCGTAGCACGGGTGTGGGACCCTCAATTGCAGAAATACAAGGGGGTCCACCTAGTGGGGGTGGTGTGCCGATGAATCCGCAGGGGGTCTATCTGCCGCAACAACCTTATGCGGGGTTCCCACCTCAACCAAGCCAAACCGCCACGGAGTATTGTGAAATTTGCTGGACGATGGGTCATCAACCTCGGACGTGTCCGATTCTGTAGAAGTACTCCAATGTCCCAAACAACATATACTATGAATTTTGTGCTTCCACAACTCACAACACCGAATAGTGCAGAGCTCTCGGCACACTGGCGGACCGATTGGACCGACCCTCCTACAGGGTGAACAAGGCTTCCAGGGGCAGAGGAGGTGGTATATTGCGGAGGCCGCACAGGGGGATAGATTCCACTGAAATGCTACAACTATGACTAGGAGGGTCATGTGGCCCAGGAATGCCCCCTACCCTGACGACCATGGTGTTCCCAGTGCCGCATGAACACCCATGCGAGAGAGGACTGCCCTAAACTTATCAAGAAGTGGGAGGAACAAGCACGACAGAGGGGCACGAATCTGGTAAACTCAGAACCTTGAGGGAAAGAAACTCCGGCCATGTAGAACATAGCTATCGTGATGAAAGGAGGAAAGAAAACTAGGGAGGACGCTTGTAAGAAGGAGCCGGTACGAGGGATCCGGCCCGCCTCCCCAAAATAAATGATCAGGCCGGAAGCACAGAAGAAGTTTTTCCAGGAGGCAGTGGAGACATTTGCTCAGCTAGGGGGAGACAAAGGCCTTGAGGTACCCATGACGACCGATACCAGGGAAAAGAGCGCTACGGGGGCCCTGATTGAGGAATGGCTCCATCTATTCCTCAAAATTGTCGACAATGTTTCAATGCGAGAACAGCTTAAGCATACTTTGTTGAAGGTACTGTAGGGAAACATAGGGCTGAGGGAACCCTTGAACACAGCACCATAGTACGTACAGTGGGTCAAGAGAAACAAACGAAGAATGGGAAAAGAGTTCCAACTCAACACGCAGGTTGCGAGGTTTCAGATCAGAAACACCATGCTCAACTTAGGATCTGACCTTAATATCCTACCACGCAAGACGTGGGAGGCTCTTGGGTAGCCACGGCTGACTTACTCTCCAATCCAGCTTAGGATGGAGAACCAGTACTGCATTGTGCTGATCAGCTGACTCAAAGGTGTTGAGGTCGACATTGCAGGGGTGAAGACTTACACGGAATTTGAGGTTATTGATATCATGGGAGACAAGGATCCCTACCTTGCATTTCTAGGGATTGACTGGAATTTTGAAAATTACACCATCATTGACCTAAAAAAGGAGCTGATGATTTCTGATGATGGAGAGGTCCGAGTCACTCAGCCTCTTGACCCATATCAAGGCCTGAGGTATACAGAAACTATGGATAACATGGAGGATGCTTAGATGTTGGACAACCTCTATCAGATGACGGCAGGGAAGTGGGAGGATTATATTAACCCGACAACGACTAGCTCCGTGAGTTGGCATAGTGTCCAGAGCTCGGAGCTAGGATCAGAACTAGCTTGGGAAGACTGGCAGCATGGGGGGTATGAGACCAGCATGCGGAGATGTGCCACCATTGCCAAAGTCCGTTGGATTGGAGTAGAGATAAGGGAGTACCCCACCCTGTCCAACATGCACGCAGTCAAAACATTCATTGCAAAGATGGAAGACAAGGTACCGGAGGAGAACAAGATACCACTTTTGGACGTAGCACTCCAGTCCACATCCGCAAGGTGGTGGAAAAACCACCGCAACTCCATGTCCCAGTGGAGTTGTGTAGCGGCAGCTCTAAGAGCACGATTCAAGGAAGACAAAGGACCTCAGAGAAATTACAGGTACCAGGGAAATTTTGATCCGAGAGACCACCTGAAAACCTGTCAGGAGTAGTGGCGAGGCGTAGGGTACCCGGAGGAGCTGTGGGTACATCGGTTTGTCCACTCCCTGGATACCATCCCACATGCCTGGTACTTGGAAGAAGGGACCAGCTCTTGGAAGGAGGTCGCGAAATTTTTTTTTCGATGCTTTTCGTTCGAAGGGAAGACAGAGCTGGTGTCCTAAGAATTACAGGCCATAAAGGGGGTACTATTTCTCCGCGATCTAGGGACTGACGGGAGAACATTAGCACTAAATCCTAAGGGCAGGTGTGATTTGGCTTGCCAACGGATCAACGGCGAGCCAGATGATGACATTCTGGAGGACCTAAGGCACCTATATTTTGAAGAGATGGAAGGCGAGCGGAACATCAAAGAAGAGACAACCACTGAAGGAGTCCACCTACTCCTGCTAAAGACAAAGAAGCTAAACATTGGCATGGAGGAAAAACCCAAACTAGCTACAGTTGGGGACTACTAGGACGAGGAGACGACAAAGGAATTTTTTAGCCTCCTCCAGGAATACGAAAATCTATTCCCTTCATCAGTTACAGACTTAAAGGGCATCAAAGGGGACCTCGGAGAAATGTGCATAGTGCTGAAACCAGACGCTAGGCCCATGAAGCATCGACCTTACCGGTTGAACCCCCGGATCAAGGAAAAGGTCCAGTTGGAGATCGATAAAATTCTAACAACAAGTCTAATATTCCTTGTGGGAGAAGCCGAGTGGGTGAGTCCCATCATCATTCAGAATAAGAAGGACAAGTCAAAGATCCACATCTATGTGGATTACCGAGCTTAAACAACGCCTGCATTCATGACCCGTTTCCCACCCCCTTCAGCGATGAAGTGTTGGAAAATGTTGCGGGAAACGAGGCCTACTCTTTCACTGATGGATTTTTGGGCTACCATCAATCGCGTATTGCAGAAGAGGATGAAATGAAGATGACGTTCACCACTAAGTGGGGGTATTTTGCATACGACGTGATGCCATTCGGGTTGAAGAACGCCCCCACTGTGTTTTCCTAGATCGTCATCGCTGCTTTCCGGGAGTGTATTCATAAGTTCCTGGGAGTCTACATGGATGATTGGACCATCTACAGTTTGCTGAAAGACCACGCCACCCTACTACGCATCATGTTTGATCGGCGTCAACAATTGAAGATCTCCATGAACTTGAAGAAATGCATCTTTGCGGTTCCCTTCAGAACGCTACTAGGACATGTGGTGTGCAAGCAAGGGGTTTGCGTCGACCCTGCCAAGGTAGCCGTGATCATCCATATGGAAGCCCCGGAAATGGTGAAGCAGTTGCGGTCACTGCTAGGACACACGGGTTATTACAGACGGTTCATCAGGAATTACGCGAAGATCACTGCTCCTCTGGAAAAGTTACTACGGAAATCAGAAGTGTTCTAGTGGACAGATGACTACAAGTTAGCCCTTGACACCCTAAAGGAGAAGTTGGAAACGACACCCATTCTGGTCTATCTAGATTGGGGTAAGCAGTTCCACGTGCATATCGATGCTTTCGGTATTGCACTAGGGGCTGTCTTGGCACAACCAGGAGAGACGAAAGTTGACCACACAGTCTACTTTTCCAGCCAGAAATTGTCCAATGCGGAGTGGAATTACACCACCATGGAAAGGGAAGCCCTCGTAATGATGTACTCACTCCAGAAGTTCCGCCACTACCTCCTAGGAGGTAAGTTTAAGTTCTTCACTGATCACTCTACATTGAAGTACTTAGTCAATAAACCTGTGTTGGAAGGATGGATATGCAGATGGATTTTACTCTTCCAAGAATTCACCTTCGAGGTGATCGTCAAGCCCGAGAGGCTGAACATCGGGCCTGATCACTTATCTAGGTTAGAGATAGGGGAGAACGAGGGCTCTCTCGATGATCAGCTCCTAGATGCTGATCTTTTCCAGATAGAAGCCATCCCAGATTACTTGGTCGACATTGCAACTTACCTAACCATGGGGCAGTGCCCTCGGCACTACACTCCGATCCAGAAACAGCACTTGGTCATCTGTGCCGCCGAATATCAACTGATTGTGGGATAGTTGTACAAATTGGGCCTGGATGAAATTCTGCGAAGGTGTTTCCTCGACCATGAATGTGACGCCGTGCTGTGGGAATGCCATAGCGGTATTGCAGGAGGACATGTGGGGGCGAAACCCACCGCCAGGAAAGTGATACAAGTTGGGCTCTAGTGGCCGACGGTCCATGCATACAGTAAATCATTTGTCAAGAAATGTGATGTTTGTCAGTGAACGAGGAGGCCCTCTCACTGAGACGAGCTACTACTACACCCGGTGAACGTGTTGCGGCCCTTTGAGAAATGGGCGGTTAACTTTGTCGGGCCCATCGCCCTGGTAGCCAGGCATTCCAAAGCTCGGTACATCATTACCACCACCGACTACCTCACCCGGTGGGCTGAGGCAGCGGCGGTACAAGACTGTACGGCTGATACAGTAGCATAGTTCATCTTTGAACACATCATCAACAGGTTTGGCTACCCATGGAGCTTAACCAGTGATCAAGTTATGCACTTCATTAATGAAATGATCAAATCGCTGATGGACACCTTCATGATCCAACATCACAAAAGCAGCCCGTACCACCCGCAGGCCAATGGTACTATTGAAGCGTTCAAAAAAATCCTCAAAAAGGGTTTGATGAAGATCTACAATGCCAAGCGGGATGATTGGGACGAGCGGTTTCCAGCTGCACTATGGGCCTACCTAACTACAGTGAAGCGTTTGACCAATCAAACACCATTCTAGCTGGTGTATGGTTCTGAAGCTGTGATTCCCGCTGAGTTCACCATACCGATTCTGCTAATTGCCACATCCCTAAAGTTCTTAGAAGAGGAATCACTACAGGAGCGCCTCCACGAATTGCAAGAACTGGACGAGGCCTGGTTCCTAGCCGAGTTTCACCAAAAGGTTCAGAAGGAAAGGCAGAAGGCGTGGCATGATCACCACATCAAGAGCAAAAAATTCCAGGTTGGAGGTAAGGTTCTCCTCTACGATAGTAGGATTCAAAAGTTTCTGGGAAAATTGCAGATGCACTAGTTGGGACCCTACTTTTTCGTCGAGATTAGGGATTCCGGAGCCATTCAGTTGGCTCAACTGGACGGTACTGTTTTACCTGGGTGGGTGAATGGTGCATGCCTGAAGCCCTACCATGACTAAGTTTCTTTTTCTTTTCATTAATAAATCTCACATCTGAGAGAAGTCGTAGAGTAGCGTAGTTGAATAACTCTCCTGCAACAAGGATGAGCACAGGTAGTGTTCGTTGTCCATGCATAGGTCATCAATAACCGCTATGTTGCGGGGACCGCACCTTAACCGATTGTGGTCAGGGAGGGGCGTGTCCAGCGTGTAATCCCCGTAGGATAAGCAAACATGTCAAGTGTTAGTCCATATCATTTCAGTTAGTAATTGTGTTAGTCTGTAGGATAGTCTAGATTTTCAACATAAATTACCATAATTAGAAGTAACCTTGCAGTAATCATTTTGCGATAATTTGAAGTAACCTCAGCCATCGCATCCACCCATTTCCCCATACCATCTTCAGTAGATGTCAGAACACACCTTAACAGGAAACTAATCACACAGTTATCGCCGTGGAGGATGCCAACAGGAATTAATTCATTATGGGGTCTCATCAACCTCACTCATACCGGTTAATTACATAAAATGCATGAAGAAAATCGCAAGAATGCCAGAGACATCCGAGTTAGAATTATAAATTGGAGCATAACCAGAGTAGCAGAAGTATCCAAACGCATAGAGCCAAGAGAAGGGGCTGAGACTGATTCTACAAGTGTATCAACGCCAAGCGAAGATGACAAGAGCCAACCCAGTAGTAGTAGAACCGCAACTCAACAGTCGAATTCATAAAACGAAGTCCCTCATCGGGAAGTACGACAGTGCTGCCCTCATAGATGTAGACCTCACGGACTCTTTCGAGTTCCCAACACTTAAGCACCAGGTGTATATGGAATATTATACCACAGAAGCAAGGTGTGTAGAAAACATAATTTTGTCGGAGTTCTGAGGTCTCCAGCGATCCTCCATTCTGAATTTAAGGAATCTGGCAGTATTCGAGACAACAGGAGTAGCCATGAAATGTACCAAGTTCTTGCTCAGTCGAATCCAGAACGGGTCCTTGTGGTTGGGCAGATAAATTCCAATCCATGCCAAGGATATCCACCGGCTCACAGGGCTCTCACAGAACGGCCCGAATATATCCTCTGCATGTCAAACCACTTCTAAAAGAAAAAATAAGTTGGGAGATGTAGACTATTATGCAAAATATGGCACACGATGGGGAGGAAAGGGAGAAAAAATGGAACTTATCAACAAGCCTGAAGTCAAGTTCGCATGCTACCTCATTGCCAGTAAGACAATGAAGCACTACATGAAGGGAGAATGTACCCTGGATACTATTTCCATTGTGGAACACTACGTTCAGGGGGCTAAGTTGAACTGGTGCTCCTTCCTGCTGAAGTTGTTGTTCGACGCATGCGAGGACAATTACAAGAGGGCCACGAGATTTATTTATGGGTATTTGATACTTGCATTTGCCATGTGGAAGTGGCAGACTCCCCTTGTCAGGATACCAGCAGAAATAGTGGAGGGTCAGCCTCTGGCAATGAAGTTCGTCCCGTGGAAGGTGTCGGGTGATCTGAGCACCAAAGAGGTCAATGCAGAGGCATTCCGGAGTTGGTATGGCTTAATGACAGATGTGGTAATAGGACAGCAGAGGGTGCCCAGGAATCTGCTGGATAGATACAGCGAGCAGGTATGGTTCGGGGTCATCCATAGGCACACCTTCCTCCGACATACTTGAGTGCTGGAAGAGACATTTCACATGCAACCGCTGAAGTTCCAACTCGAAGACACAACCTTCCACAATGAATTTTTTTCATGGCCGGGGGTCTCGATGGAAGTCCAAAGCGGGGTACCGACATACAATTTTGATAAGATGCTACCGCAACAACTGCCTAGCGAATTGGATGTAGAGGTGGCACAACGGGTCTCCAACATGCAGCTCTTCCCACTCATTCACCAATTAAACACTAAGGTACATAGCCTCAACGAAGTGGTCTAGGTTTTATCAAGCGGTGCCCCTCATTTCCTTGTTTTTTCTGAGTTTCAGCTTTCTTAGTCCAACCCTCTTCTCCACATGACCTCCATCACCTCCCCCACTCCTAATGTTTAATTTAATTCACCGAGTCCGATGAATACCCCGATGGGGGAAAAGAGCAAGACCACAAACCCCTTAGAAGCTCCTCAGGCCAAGAGGGCCCGAACCATAGAGTCGAGTCCATTGGTGGACCTCACTGAGGAGGATCCACCCTGGCCACCGAGTCCAGGGGTGCCTATATAGGAAGAACCATTCGTCGACACAGGGGCAATAGGAGGGATTCCAGCTTCACCTCCCATTGACCCCTTTGACTTCATCAACATTCAGCTTTCACCACCACGTACTGCTCCACCTCCACCTACCACTTCATCCGCACCATCCAACTCATCTGCCACCGTGTCAAACCCAGTAATCCGAGATCTAATGAATGGGGACCACGGGGCTAAGGTCGACTCAAGTATAGCAGTGGTACCACCAGTCAACCTCGTTAGGGAACCCCAGGTCACTTTTTCTGATTTAATCACACAAATGGCACAAATCGTTGCAGACACGGCTGGGGCACAACTTGAGCCTACTCTATTTCCACAGACCATCCACACTGATCAACAGGAGCGGCCAGACCTAAATATGGCAGACTTTGCCCCTCATCTGACTCTGTCGTTGTCCCCTCAAGAACACTCCACCAGATCAGTTGCTAGTGGGAAACCACTGCAGGAACGACGGTCGGATCAAAGTACTTTGAGGGCCGACAACTTAGAGATGTGAGGTACAGCTTAGCTGTACCACTTCATTCAGAGGGAAACTTAACAGGTGGAAAGGCTTCACTCCGTACTGCAACAGAGGTGTGAACAGCAACAATAGTAGATCACCGTGCTTACTGAACAACGTGAGTAGCTCACAGTAGCACACGGGTAGCTCTAGGGCCAGATGAATGAAGTGGCCAGTGTGTTTACGAGACTATGGCCAGCCGTCGAGGCTCACTACACTCAGATGCCTGCAGATGTGCCAGAAACAGACATATTACAGTGGGCCATCCACCTCAGAGTAGCGTTCATTGACCTCCACAAGGAAGACGCAGAGCTCCAAGCAGCGTTAGCAGCACGACCAGCACTGTCCGATCTAGAGGCAGTATACACAGCTCAAATTACAAAGAAACAGGGCCAGGTCACCCAGATGCAGGAAGCTCTCACTTCTGCAGCGCGCGATGCTTATGACCTCATGAAAGGTCTCCAAGAATGCTCAACGGCCCTTACGGTAAAGACTCAACCCATTTCCGCGCAGCTGCAACAACTTTCAAAAGAGATTCAGGATGCCACGGACCCCTCAAAGTTGGACCAGAAATACGCCTAGGCGGATGCTCTGGAGGTCCAAATCCAACAGACAGAGGCCAGCTCAGCAATGGCCAAACAAACAATTCAATAGCTTCACCAACCCCTCCAACTTAGTGCTCGGACAATGCAACAGTTAGCCACCGAGGCTGAAAGCCAAATCAACATGGTATTCGGAACTGTACTGGCACCCGTCGGGGAGGCAGATGTCACCAAGATCGCCACAGAGAAAAACCCATTGTTACAGGGGTGGCAGCAAGCTGTGAAAACCTTCAACGAGCTTAAGGCTTTACCATTAAGCTAGGTCCCGGAGTTGGGGCCCTTGTTTGGGCAGCAGACTGAAGGTGCACAACAAGAATAGGGCACAGGGTCTGGTAGAGCGATGGAAGTGGAGACAATGATTTGTGATTGACTTGGGACGAGTCAAGGAACTGTGGTCGGGGCCTGTTGGGGCCCTTGTTTTGAATAAAGAACAGATTTTTGGGTTTTGGATCGACACATGGCATCCGCAACTACGGTGAGTAGCGGAGCTACCGAATTTGTGGAGGAACAAGAGATAGCTGATGAAGCTGACGCAGATAAGTGCAGAAGAAGAGAAGATATGGCAGAGGATGGATAGCGGAACTCATAGACAATAGAAAGAAGTTGAAATTAGCTGAAGAAGAATGCAAGAGGAACTAGAAGTTGCGATGGCGGGTGAATAAATAGCCCGTCACCTAGCTGAAAGAAGAGATGTACGGATGCAGAAGGATTGAAGAGGATCGAGCAGATGCTGTAGGAGAGATCTATCCTGGGCATGATATCCTTGTAGTTCCTAGGCTTCCATTATCTATCTCTCTATCCTATGGGATGTCTGTAACCGAATTGTAAGCTCTTCCTGTTAGAGTGGTGTCACTGTGGATCCAGCTGAAGGTTATTAATATACTTGCAGGTTGCTATCTTTTTATGTGAGTTACATGCATGCATTATGTCTATGGTACCTTAAAATTTTATTTTCTTAGTATCTGCCCAATGTTCTGAAATGCTCTTGCGTCTATGATGTTATTTATTCAATCGATTCTATGTTAATCTCGAGTTGCAAAACCATCTGCCACTACCGATCTATTCCCCTTCTGCATGTGGTCGTGGCACGCCTTGGGTGAGACTCTCTACTCTCTAGAGTAGGGTGAAAATGCCGGCGTGGTTCTAGACTACAGCGGACTCCCTTGTTGGCCCCAATCTCTGAACCTGGGTCTTGCCCGTGAGACCTATTTTCTCGCCAACAATAACAAATGATTAACAACCTAAATTTTGGAGAGAAAAAGTTTGGGTGACAATATATACTATGAACATGGCACAACTTCTTGCAAATAGTGATAAAAATCCATATGAATTACAGAAAGGAAGAATTTCTTCAGTGGAATAATTCAGAATATTTTGAAGTAAGTTCTTTATGAAGATCAATGATGATTCACCAAGAAAGTTTTATTCTTGGGTTGATGAAGGATTTTTTCTTAGATACTCTACAAGAAGAAAGGCCTACAAATTCTACATCAATCAGTTGCAAAGGTAGTTGAAATTATTGATGAAAAAATTAATGATAGTCTTATCGAGAAATAAGTTGAGATTAATGGAGAAGATATTATTCTTGGATATCCAAAATAATATTTTGCAAAAGAATAAAAGGAGCCAGAAAATCAAAAGGAACCATCTCAAACTCCATCAAGGGTAAATTTCATTCAAAAAAATCATTTAGAAGATCAAATTATTGGCGATATAGATTATGGAATAAAAACTTAAAGAAAGATGATAAACACACCAAAAAGAAATGGAATTTCCTTACTATCCACAATAGTACCATAAAATTTCACTTGAACAACTAAGGATCCTTAATGGATAAAAGAAATGGAAGAAGCGATGCATCAAATTGAAAATAATGAAACCTGGGATGTAGTACCTTGTCCAAAGGACAAGAATGACATAGGAAGAAAGTGGGTTTTCAAGAATAAGATGAATGAAGAAGGGCATATCATCATAAAAAAGGTAAGGTTGGTGTGTAAATTATACTCTCAAATTAAAGTAATTAACTTTGAAGAAACCTTCGCTCTTGTCACCCAATTGGAAGATATAAGGATTTTTTTGGAATTTTATTTTTCTAAAAGCTTCAAATTTTATCAAATGGATGTAAAATAAACATTTCTAAATAGTGACCTAAAGGAAGGAGTATACATGGAGAAACCAAAAGTGTTTGACTTATCAGAAGGAAAATATTTTGTTTACAAATTAAATAATTCCTTCTATGGATTAAAGAAATCTAGAAGATCCTGGTACACTACACTTGATCACTATCTTCAACAATAAGGCTTCATGAAAGGAGTTGTACGAAGCAATATTTATATCAAGATGGAAAAATACAATCTACTACTCACACTATTATATGTGCATGATTATTTTTGGGAGAAACAATGATGAAATGAGTCATATATTCTCCCAAAACATGACAAAATAATTTTAAATGTATGTTAATCTAGGTTTTCATTGATGTCAATATGAGAATAGGATGCTAGATGATGATGAAGAAGTGTCAGTCTGATACCTTGATAAATAATTATGAATTACCATACCCTTTGGTGATTTGGATGATGGAAGATTTCATGATGACATGATGCTTCATATTATTATTGACATATCACTATGGCATGGTAAATAGATGACTTTGACTATGAAATTATAACTCTATTATACCCTACCTCCATTTCTGCACCACTAGTCACATTAAAAATGTTTTTTCACTACCTTAGAGGCCTAATTTATCTATGATACCCTCACCATCCTCTAGAGTATAATTTTATCTTTCTAATGAGCCATCACTTGCCTCCTAACTCCAAATAGTTTAAGAGAACTCGAATTTTTAAGAAAGTATATCATAACTGTTACCCAAGCCAACCTATGCCTAGTTATGCTAGTCGGCCTCATCATTTGTATGACCAATTCATATAAAAAGGTGCTTCGGATTTCTAGTTTGGAGTGTGGAGTTTGGTTAAGACATAAGAGCACAAGAAAAGGGTTCACATCTCGTGAAATAAAGGAGGCATAAGGAACTGAGTTGAAGATCCATTCTTGAGTATACTTCTGTAACAACAATTTCACCTTTGTACCTGTAAACATGGATTAATAAGAAAACTATCTTAGGGCCATTTTTCTATGATAAAAGAGCTCAGATCCTCTTCAACATCAGTTGTATTATCTATGCACTTGTATATATATATCTATGTTATGTATTGCAACCCTAATTTGTTGCATAAACCTGGTAAGTAGTGCTTCATACCTGCCTTCAATAGGTTCGGACTATCACTCATTTCTATACCTATTGCAGGGTTAGGAACTTGGACCAAGTACCTACAGCTTCAGCAAACCTCAAGCTCTACATCCTTCGTATACTGTAATATTCCAAATCTCTCACAACATAGTAAGCCTACTGAAATAACGCACTCCTGGGAGATTGATGCACAGAAATGATTTTACAGCCCCTGGATCACTTAGATCAGCATATCTGGAGTCTAGATAAAAAAGGGGAGCAAAAGAAAATCTAACTAGGTGTGGTAAATAGATCTCCCACTACCTAGTCTAGCTGGAAAAAACCCTACAAGAGGGGCTACAACGATGCATAACAAACTGCTTCAGAGATAATGCAGTCTTGGAAAGTATGAGTAGGAGGCCATAAAATATGATTAAATTATTATTATACAATAGAAAATCAGAATTACAATGAAGCTCTTTCAATATACAGTAGAATACAAGAGGCAATAGAGCAAGAAATCTTCAGAAAATAAGGCTGCAACATATATATAAACTAAAAAAATGTCTTGACAGCGTTATTTTAAGGAGCTGCAAAAGTTGAACATTACATCTTAGATCTAGGACAGATCTGTGGATAAAACATCAAATCCATATCAGATCTAGAAACTAGAAAGACTTATTTACAAGATCCCCTTGGGGTTTTGACCAAATCATGTATTATAAAGAATAGATCTGAGTTCTAAGTTGTAGATCTGCAAAATGATTCATAAATTTCTGAAGATGAATTTACATTAAAATAGGTCAGATCTAAATAGAACATGGATCAGCAAGCTAATCCACGGATCACCAAGGTGAAAGGAAAAGCCCAACACCAGAGATCTCTCATAAAAAATGGGGTTAAAACACCTTGCAAACCCTCTACTAAAAATAACGCAGTCCCTCAAGGAAAACTGCATTGTATCTTGAATAAAAATGATGGCCTGATGCCAAGATACAAATCTGAAGCTCAAACAGTGGATTCACTCTTCCAGGAAGTTAAAAGACACACTCTCTGAGAAGAGGCTCCAATACAAACTAGATCTAAGCAGATCTAGAATTCCACTTGCTACAGCTTACAAAAGCAAGAAAACCCTCACTGGATCTATGTTGTAGTTGGAAGTAGAGCTTGGCCCAAAGCCTGATAGTGGATCAAATCAGCAAATAATACTCCAATAATCCTCAATGGAAGAGGTGAAATCCCTACATAGGAACTCCAAGTGCGAAGCAACACAATTCTCCACTAAACAACAGAGAATAGTATTTTTTGAAGCAGACAAGATACTTAGAAATATAGAAAATCAAAAACCTTCTCTTTTTGCCTTCCCCTTCCTTTTATAAGATGAGAGCCTTTGCAAACCCTAAACCACCTTAATTAGTTATCTCCTTTCACATGAGGGGCCTCCTTCTAGAACTGCGTTGTCCCTTCATGAGATACATTGAATCTAGACAACGCTATAGATTTGGTCAAGGTTGACCCAGTCTCATAGCCCAAACCCCTTTCACACATGCAAGTGATTTATTTACATGGCCCTGATTTATCTTTGTTCACATTGGCATTGATTTATTCAGTCTTTTCAGGAGTTTTGCATGTCGTCCTTTATTTATTTATTTATTTATGCAACACAAAGTAAAACAAAAATATATATTCCTCTTAGCTTGGGCTAAGTAGGAACATTATAGTCCTCCCCTCCAAAATGTTGCTTGTCCTCAAGCAACTGATAGGGTGAGAGCTGTAGTACTTCCCCTCCTCCATTAATGGCATCATAAATGATCAAGTCCTCATCATAAGCCAAGTGCTCATCGAGCCAATACATCATGAATTGTTCCTCGAAGGTCAACATAAGATGTGCATAGTCCATCCCACCAGGAGTGAAAAACTCAACAGAAATAAACATGGCTGGAGAAATACTCCATCTAAAACATGTATCATGAGGCATAGGTTGAATTTCCAAACCATGTGGTACATACAAGCTACCCATCCTCCCGCCATACAATCCCCAAAAAAATACAACTATATCATCCAAGTATGGAAGCAATACTACATAGATGCAAACAAAAATATGAGCTTGAGGAGGTCGATCAAAATCCCACATGTGATGCCAGCGCAGTGCATCACCTACCTACATTAGATCAAGGTGTGGTAAGTGTAATTCCCACCACACATTTGCTGCATGAGTTACCTTAACATGGCTGAATATGATAGATAAGTTTGGTGCCTTTGGGAAGCACCCATCATGAGAAGGAATCTCCCTTTTCACAGTAAGGGAGTGCCCAAGTTCAACATCTCTATTGGCCCACCAAAAATCATGAGATCCACATGATCTCTCACTCCCTTTAGGAGTCATATCCTGCAAAAACATGGCAAAGGAATGTGATAAATCAGAAAATACAATTTTCTTGGCATGATCAGATCCTTTACCATCATAGTCCCTCATACACATGGAGTTGTGCATGAACATATCCCTCCTCTCAAGCAAAGGAAGAGCTGGCTGAAATGAATCTTGCAAAGAGTCCATTGGCTGCCCCAATCATCCATAGCTAATGCACTCTTGAAAGTGCTAATTTAATTCCTCTCTCATGCCTTCCTAATCAAAGCTCCTCATGATCAGGGTATATATCTTCATTAAATGCATATGGTTGAGGAGGAATTCTTCATGTACCCCTTGTAGTATATTCTGCTTAAGCTTGGAAGCTCTAGCCAAGAAGACCTTACCATGAAAATAGATGAGTCCCCCTTGGACTAAGTAGCCCTATTCTTGTTGCATGTCTTCTATTATCATACCTGTGTGGAGATCTTTGGAATACTCTACAAGAAGTTGAGATTTCGAATACAGATCCACACTGCTCAATAATGACAGTGCTGCTGATACATCCATGGAAGTGCTTGTCATGTTGCTGATCTCCTTTTTGACATTTCTCATGAAAAATTTGTTTGTTGGAAGGCTGATCCTCCCATTCCTCTCCTCCCATAGCATAGATTCAGAAAAGAGAGAGGGTGATAGTGATGCAGGAAGAAGATCCCCCTCATTCTTGAGCTATCCCAAGCCCTCTAGTGCTGTAACTTGGTCTCTAATTGCTCCAATCCTTCCTGGATCTAGATTTGGAGCAGAAATTTGTGAGGCCTCCCCCACAAGCTCTAAATCTAGTGGCATCTCAGGTGGCTTGCCACTAGATAGGAATGTCCCTTGCAACATTCTCATGAACATGAGAAAAGGGACTGTGAGATCTCTGCTTCCAGTGCGCAAATCCATCTTTTTTTTTTGTGTGGAAGTATTAGGTGAGGGATAGATGTGTATGCCTTGAATCATTTTTGGTTTCCCACTCTTCAAGCCCACCCACTCCATCTACAAAGCTTTCCAATCAATGGTCACCTTCCCCAAAGTAATCAACCATTGGACACCCAGAATGATATTAGTGTCTGGTATGTCAACTACAAAAAAGTGATCCACCAGAGTATAGGATCCGATAGTGATAGAGAGTGAGGGGACATATTGCATGCACTACATAGTTCTATCTTCTGGGACCAAAACAGAGAATCCCTCAAAAGTATCAGTGGGGATTGCTCTCCTGTGCACAAGATGAGCATCAATAAAGTTGTGGGTTGCCCCACTATCAATCAGAATAGATACCGTTTGATTCATGATTGAACCTTGTACTCTTAGGTTCAAGTACTTAGGAACTCCTATCAAAGATGCAGGAGTCCCACTTATTGGAGAAAAGGCTCCATCCCCATCTCCGGATGGTGTTGGATCTTTTTCATCATTATCAGCACTGTGACCCCTCCTAGGTTCATCATCTCCATCTTCCTCCTCAAAATCTGAGAGGACTTCTACGTAGTGTGCTTTCCAAACAACACATCTATGTCTTGGTGCCCATGACTCTTGGTACGTGAAACATAATCTCTTCTTTCTCAACTCCCTCCTGAGATCAATTTCAAGAGGTTTCTTGAATGAGCTCTCCTTGGAAGGAGTAGCTTTTTCTCCCTTCCCTTTAGAAAGGTGAGGGGCCTTGCTTTGGAAAGTTTCCTTTGCTTTTGGCAAGGCATCTTGAAGGTCTCTTGCCCTCTCAATGGCATCATTCAAAGTGACGAGATTGATAGATTTAACCAACCCATGCAAAGGTTCCTCCAGGCCATTGATGAACATATACAGCCTCCTTGCTGCAGACATATCAAGAACCATGACAGATAATCTCAGAAACTCAGAGATATAAGTTTCTGCATTCCCTGATTGCTTCAGCTTTGTAAGGCTTATGAAGGGTGCTTCTAGGTCCTTCCTATAAAACCTCTCCACTAGTATTCTAGTAAACTCAGAATAGGTAGTCACATTGGTATGTCCCAATGTAGACAACCCATGGAACTGCCAATTGTGTGCTTCACCTTTAAAGTGCAGCGCTACAATCTTGATGGCTTCAATATCAGGGACTTTGTTCAACTAAAAGTAAATATCCAGCTTTTCTACCCATGCCTTGGTAGAACTAGAGGATGACCCATCAAACTTGGGAAAAAATAATTTTCCCATAGAGTGGTGTCTATATTGATTATGAAAGAACCCACCATCTCTATACTGCTGCCTTGGTCTTCTTCTGTACTTGAGGTGAAAAAACTCTTGGAAACTCAAGTGGTCTCTAAATATTTGATTCTGAGATTCATATTCCACAAAGTAGTCTTCAAGGGAAGCTTTCTCTTGTGGTCCTTCATTCTTCACATCCAAGAAGGTATGCATAGTGGAGCATTGTGGAGCTTGTGGGGCTTGTGGTTGGTTTACTGGTTGACCAGTCCAGTGATGAGACATGTCAGAGCTTTCCCCTAGATGAAATATCCTGGGAGACTCCCTCATTCTGTCCATCCTTGTCTCTTTTATCTCCTTGGAAACATCTTGCATGGCCACCAAAAGAGTTATTGCAAACTCTTCTCTCTCTTTATCACTTGCAGTCTCAGGGGCTTTACCCTTGTATTGATCATAAGTAGTGTAATAATACTTCTTGTGACTTCTCTTATGATACCTATTCTCCCTCTCAAAAATAGGTTCATCTTCTTTTTAATGCAACATGGTTGTGGTGCTCCAAGGAAAGCACAGGCTATGCCAAGAAAGGAGCTTTTATACCACTATAATATTCCAAATATGGAACTGTACAATAAGCCTACTGAAATAACGAACTCCTAGGATATTGATGCACATAAATGCATTTGCAGCCCTTGGATCCCTTAGATCAGTAGAGCTAGAGTCTAGATCCAAAATTGGAGAAAAAACAAATCTAACTAGGTGTGGTAAACAGGTCTCCCACTACCTAGTCTAGCTGGAAAACATCCTACAAGAGGGGTTGCAGCTATGCACAACAAACTGCTTCAGAAATAACACAGTATTGGATAGTATGAGAAGGAGGCCATCAAATATGATTAACTTATGAGTATAAAACATCAAATCAGAGTTACAATGAAGCTCTTTCAATATACAGTAGAATAGAGGAGGCAATAGAGCAAGAAATCTTCAAAAAAGAAGGCTGCAACATATATATAAACTGAAAAAATGGCTTGATAGTTTTATTTTAAGGAGCTGCAACAGCTGAATATTAATTCTCAGATCTAGGACAGATCTTTGGATAAAACATCAGATCCATATCAGATCTAGAAACTAGAAAGACTTATTTACAAGGTCCCCTTGGGGTTTTGATCAAATCATGTATTACAAAGAATAGATCTGAGTTCTAAGTTGCAGATCTACAAAATGATTTAGAAATTTATGAAGATGAATTTACATTGAAATATATCAGATCTAAATAGAACATGGATCAGAAATTTAATCCATGGATCACCAAGGTGAAAGGCAAAGCCCAGCACCAGATATCTCTCATAAAAAATGGGGTAAAAACACCCTGCAAACCCTCTACTGAAAATAATGCAGTCCCACAAGGAAAAATGCATTGTATCTTGAATAACAATGATGGCCTAATGTCAAGATACAAATTTGAAGCTCAAACAATGGATGCACTCTTCAAGGAGGTTAAAAGACACACTCTCTGAGAAGAGGCTCCAATACAAGCTAGATCTAAGTAGCTCTAGAATTCCACTTGTTGCAGCTTACAAAAGCAAGAAAAAACTTGCTGGATCTATGCTACAGTTGGAAGTAGAGCTTGGCCCAAAGCCTGATAGTGGATCAAATCGGCAAATACTCCTCCAAGAATCATCAATGGAAGAGGTGAAATCCCTGCATAGGAACTCCAAGTGCGAAGCAACACAATTCTCCACTAAATAGTAGAGAATAGTATTTGTCTAAGCAAAAAAGATACTCAGAAATATAAACAATAAACAAAATTTTCTTGCTACCTTCCCCTTCCCTTTATAAGATGAGAGCCTTTGCAAACCATAAGCCACCTTGATGAGTTAGCTCCTTTCACATGAGGGGCCTCCTTCTAGAACTGCGTTGTCCCTTCATGAGATACATTGAATCTAGACAGCGCTATAGATTTTGTCAAGGTTGACCCAGTCTCACAGCCAAACCCCTTTCACACCTGCAAGTGATTTATTTACATGGCCCTGATTTATCTTTGTTCACATGGGCATTGATTTATTCAGTCTTTTCAGGAGTTTTGCATGTCCTCCTTTATTCATTTATTCATGCAATAGAAAGTAAAACCAAAATGTATATTCCTCTTAGCTTGGGCTAAGTAGGAATATTACATAGACATACAGAGATTCCAATCTAAGTTATCTTACTGTGAAACAATGGTTCAATACTCACAATATCAGTTCAGTTTTATCTTGGTCATGTGCCAACCTCTTTGAATTGTTGTAGCTTGCAATCACCTTGGAAAGTAATCTTTCTTTGTGGTCTGGGTATCTCTTTTTTTCCTGTATAGTGTGATAAATTTAGTGAAAAATGATGTGTTGAATTTTTGGTGCAACATGGTGCAAATTTATTGATATAACATGGTATAGTTTATGTGATCCAAAATAGTGCAGATTATTGGTACAAGATGCTAGATTGATGGTGCAAAATTCAAACAAAGAATAGTGAACACTTTGGATAGTGGAGCACATTTGAAATTGAATATCAAAATAATATAAGAAGGATTGGTGTCCTTGGGGTAGGAGCCCCTAAGCGCAAGGTTGGAGCCTTGGAAAGGTTAGGGTCGAAGCCCTAAAGGTCAGAGCCTCACCAAAGTCCAAGTTGGTGCTTAGCAATAGGTTGGAGCCTGAAAGGTTGAAGGGTTGGTGCCCTTAGAAATTATTGTACTCATTCATTTATAAAAGTATCATTATCCTTCCTTCTACGATAAATTATTAATTTCTCTATTTTTGTGTAGAATCTAACTGGTTATAATAACAATTGAAAAAGAAATATTGATTCACCCCCCTCTCATTATTTCCACCAATGTAAATGATTGGTTAGTTTTCTTAATTTATTGGACTTCAAGTAACTCAAACCAAAGCATGTATGCTCATATCACAAGAAAAATATCTCAAATATATGATTAAGCGATTTGGATGGAAGAATGTGCTATTGTGAGCACACCTAAGATTACAAGTTGCAAGATAAGTATGGATAATGAATCTCCTATGGTAGATGCTACTCTGTACAAATAAATAATTGGATATCTAAGAACTTCACGACTATACATCATGTAGGTGGTAGGAATGGTTGAAATATTCCAATCAACCCCTAAGGAATATCATATGCTAGCTGTAAGGAGAATACTAAGATACTTGAAAGGCACTCTTGATTTTGGATTATGGTACCCTAAGAGAAAAAATATTACCTTGAAAACATATACTAATGTAGTTTGGAAAGGTAGCATTTATGATTGAAAATTTACCTATATGAATGAATTATTTTTGGGAGACTGTCTTGTGCCTTGGTTTAACAAGAAATAATCATCTATATCTCTCTTCACAACAGAATCCAGGTACACAGCAACAACAAAAATGTTTTAACCAAATCCTATGGATGAAGGAAGCCTTGAAGGATGTCAACATAGAAACAAATCAAAATATCACCATCTGCTTTAAAAACACCAGTGAAATAAACCTCTCAAAGAATCTAATCATACACTAAAACAAAAAACATATCCCAATTAAGTATCACTTCCTCTGAGAATAGGTTGCAGAGTAGAACATGAAAATGGAGTATGTCAACACCAAGGAGAAAATTTCATATATATTCACAAAACCCCTACCTCGAGAAGCATTTAAACATATTCATCAACATATGGGGGCCATATATCATGCATCCCATGATAGCATCCCTTTGATATTGATGTCAAAGGGGGAGAATATGACAAGGGGAGTAACGCGATGATAGGGGGAGTAGCATGATGACGATGATAGGGGGAGAAACATATGAGGAAATTTTTTCCATCAATAATAAAGGGGGAAATTGTTGGAATAATATTTGTTATTTATGTATTTTGAGAATATTGTTGCATATGCTCTCATAGGACTTCAAGCCATTTCCAATGAGTATCTACTCACCCTCTAACTCCTATTTTTGAGGATATTTTGAATTTTAAAGATAGAGGAATAAATTTTTTATTTTTCTTCATGTCAACCTACATGAAGTTAGGTGTTCCCCTCTCCAATGAACTTTTCTCTTCAAATAATGGTTGAGCAATTATAAATATGTTGAAAATGGCACCAAGGAGGATCCTAATTTAATTTTCCCTTCAATTAAGTTAGGATAAAATTGTATTCCATTAGTTCACATGAAAACTTGTACGAGTTAACTAAGTTAGTTTGAATTATTTGATTTTGTTAATCCAAGTTGAGTTCCTAACTTGATTCATGTAGAGTGTCTCTTACTTTTAGGATCATAGGTTGAGTTTATTTTGAGTTTTAATTAATTAATTTTGTAAATTTGAGTTAAAGTCAGTTAAAATAGTTCCAATTATTGGAGGAACTAGTGGGATGTCAAGCAGTGGGGTGTGCAGTTTGTGATAAACTAGTTAAATGATAAATCAACCATAAATAACTCATGCATGTGTGATCTATGAGTGTAATATCCCAAAATTGGGATTGCACAACAAGCTTGTTGAAATAATGCACTCCTAAGAAATATATGCACAGAAATGATTTTTCCTCTCCTGGATCCCTAAAATCAGCTCATATAAGATATAAATCCAAAAGGAGAGAAAAAAAATCAAACTAGGTGGGTTAAACAGATCTCCCACAACCTAGTCTAGCTAAAAAACACCCAAAGAGAGGGGCTGCAGCTATATGCAATGGACTGCTTCAGAAATAACACAGATCCACTGAATAAAGGAAATAGGCTGATATGAAGGTTCAAATATCATATGTATAACAACAAATCAGATTTACATTACAGCCCATACATTGTACAAGAGAAAGAATGAGACTATACAGGAAAAATCCTCAGAAATGAGGTGCTACAAACATAAGAAAAGTATGTAGAAACTTGGTAGCATTATTTAAGGGGCTGAAGCAGCAGTTTATTAATACTTAGATCTAGAGCAGATCTGTAAATAAAAGGATAGATCTAATTCATATATTTGTACAAGAAAAGCTCATCTATACATTCCCCTTGGGGTTTTGTGCAAAACATGAAGCACAGAGAGTAGATATGAGATCTAGAGTTGCAGATCTGCAGAAATATTCAAAAATTACTGAATCATATAACAGAACAAAAAATCAAATCTGAAACATACATGGATTGGATGGCCAATCCATGGATCACCACAGTGAGAGGAAGAATCCAATCACTGGAGATCTCTCCTCCAAAATGCAGACAAACACCCGAAAACTTCTCCTTTGCAAATAACACAGTCCAAGGAGAGAAACTGTGTTGTAGGCTCTAAGAATGATTTGGCCTAATGCCAAGGTCTAGATCTGAAGCTCAATCAGCTAATGCACTCTTACAGGAGGTTAAAAGACACACTCACTGAGAAGCTCCACCAGTACAATCTAGATCTGCGCAGATATAGAATCTCCACTTGCTGCAACTCACAAGGACAACCCAACCCTCAATAGGATCAACGCTATAGGTGTAAGGTGAAGCTTGGCCCAAGCCTAATAGTCGACAAGATAGAACATTTCTCCTCCAAGAGCTACTCAAGGAAGGAGGTGGGAATCTTGAACATGAAAACCCAGAGAGGAGTGTCTAAACAGAAAATACCTTCAGAAAATACTACATTCAACAACCCCTTCATGCTGCTCTCCTCTTCCTTTTATAAGATTGGAGTCTTGCCAAACCCTAAAACACTTCATTAGTTTATCCCCTTTCACATGTAGAATATCCTTCTAGAACTGCGCTGTCCCTCAAGAAGGTTCAATGCATAAATACTACGTTGTAGATATGGTCATGGTTGACTTGGTCAAGTGATCAACATCTTTCACACTCAAGTGTGTTTTATAAAATGGACCAGATTTAGCCATGTTCACATTGGGCATTGATTTATTTTGTTATTTTCAGGAGTTTTACATGTCATCCTTTACATTTTATTCATCAACATGAATTGCAAAACACAACAAGGAAAAATAGAATATTCCCATTAGCTAGGGCTAATTGGGAATATTACAGTCCTCCCCTCTAAGATGTTTCTTGTCCTCAAGCAACTAATAAGGTGAGTGCTGGAAAATCTCCCCTCCTTCTCTTGTGGCCTCCTCATCCAATAGTCTCCACCATTCCTTCAGAATTTCTATAAGAATTTCATCTCTCAATGGTCCCTCCCAATTGTACAAGTTGGCATTTGGTGAATAAACCCAATGGCCTCCCTCGTGAAATAATGGAAGGTCTATGTGGAAACATTCTTGCTGATCCATGGCCTCCTCAAAGTAGAAGTGATGACAAACATGGGGAATTTCATCATCCATGAAAGACTCCCATCTCCATTCTATCATCCAAATGAAGTGGATCACTTCCCGGCTTGGAAATCCATAGAAAAAATCCTCCCCAATACATAGGAGAGGCATTCCCCCAACAAACATATGGCTCACCTTGCCAAGAAACAAGTGGTCTACCATAGTGGCCATATAATATCGCATGCTCCCATTCAAGCATGTAGTGCAAAAGGAGTGGGAGACTCCTCTCCCCAATGACACATCCCACCAATGTGCCACTCCTCCAACCATGTTCCCAAGAGCAAGAACATTCCCAACATATGGAATCATGATTAGAATCATGCTAGCTTCCATGTATGATAAAGGAGAAGGAAGATGTTTCCTCATGTGCAACCAACGCAGTTTTACCCTTAACTGCCATAGAATAGGAGATGACAGGTGCCACCCCCAACACTTTTTTGCTGCCCCATCCTTCTTGAATTCTTGGAGAAGGTGCATCATAGTTGGTGTAAAATAATCACACCATGGATGATATAGTAGCTTCCCAAAAGTCTCCAACGAATGACTTGCATCAACATAGTTCATGGCCTTGAGTGGCCCATGAAACCCATCATAAATAGTGCCCCCTCTTGGAGCAATGTCCCGCAAATGAGTGTTAGAGAAATATAAGCATATTGAAGATACATCATAATATTCAGAGAGACAAGTTCCTCCATATACTTTTTTTACATTAGTGAGATGACTCATAGATGAGTCCCCTCTCACACTCAATGATTAAGGAGGTGTGAATGATGGCTCTTCCCAAGAGCTATGTTCCTCCTTATATAACAAATAATACATGCACTTCTTCATATGAGAGTGCACCTCTTCCTTGAAACCTTCCCACGTGAATCCATCTTAGATAGTGTGATATGTTCTAATGAAACTAGTGGGTTTGGAAAATAGGATCTCATAGGTTACATTCGACAGTTTCTCCTTGAGCTTGGAGTCTCTAGCCAAATAGATATGTTCATGGAAATAAATTATTCCCTAAACTAGCTTATACCTCCCATCCATTACCTTCCCATCAAGAACCTAACATGTGTAAAGGTTCTTGGAGTATTCCATCATGAGTTGGGAATCCCAATAAGGATCTAGGCTCCCCAAAAATGACAACACTGTAGAGGCCTAGAATGCTGTCCCTGTCATATCATGGCTCTCCTCTTTGACATGCTTGATGTCAAAATCACATGTTGGAGCATCGTAATCTTCCCTTTGTTGCCTCATTGCAGCTGATCTTTCTCAAGACAATATTGAAGCAGATGGAAATCAACTTCCCCTCGGAAATTCCTTGTCTTCCAATACTTCCTTAATTTGGCCCATGCATGCAAGAGGGTTAAAATCCTCTTTCCATATTCAGAAATCCCCTTTGTGAATAAAGATACCATGAGTTGCCCCAAATATATGGAGTTTCCATGTGTCCTCATGCCTATGCCATCATAGACTTCTGATTTCTCCCTCCTTAACGCAGATTACTGAGTGGGAGATAGCAATGCCCCTTTCAGGAGATTTCTTACCTCTCTTCTGAATTCATGAGAGATTCTTTGCGCTATGCTGGCTTCTGCCAAGGCTCCTTCCTTAGCCAAGTATGTGAATGCTGCCCATAGTTGAGAGAATACTTTAGTTTCCCTCCAATCAAGAGGTGCTTGAGGTGCTCTTGTTGTGACTGCGTTATCATCTCGTGCCTTCCCTTTCTCCTCTTCAATAGTTGCAAATGCCTCATCATCAATAAGAGACCTCAGATCTTGGTCTTCTATTGAAGGAGGAATCTTCATGCCTCCCTCTTGAGAAGAAAGTCCTTCATCAAATGGAGATCGTGCCCTTTACAAGGTATCAAACAATCTTACACCTTCTTCCATGGTTTTCAAAAATGGAGTTGGATCTATGGATCCTTCCAACTCATGCAAAATATTTGTTTGATATGGTTTGATAGTCTCAATAGAATATGTTATAGATGAAGTTTCATCAAACCTTTCTACTAATATTTCAATAAACTTTGCATAAGTAGGTGTATTTGCATTCCTTAAGGAAAAAGACTCAAAAAACCACCAAGCATATGTTTTCCCTTCAAAATGCAGCGCTGCTACTTTGATGGCTTCAGTTTCTGAAACTTGATGTTGCTACACAAAGTTGCCTAGCTCCTCCACCCAAACCTTAACTAGACATTTAGGTGATCCATCCAAAGTAGATAGAGAGAATCTACCCACACCATGCTACTTCCCATTTATGCTTCTGTCTTTCTTTATCTTGCATAACCCTTGGAAGTTCAAGTTATCTTTGAACTCCTTAGATTGGGCTTCATATTCCCACAAATACTCTCCAAGAGTCTCCTTCTTGGGCACACCTCCTTTCTTCCTCTTCATGAAGAAATCATTGACAAAACGTTGAATATTTGGTGATATGGTTGATTGCACATATCCATGAGATGAGGATTTAGAGCCTTCCTCATGTATATATATTGTAGATCTTGTCGAGGGATCTTCCTTCTTTTCCCTCCTCATTTCTTTGATGTCTTTTATGATACCTTGCAGAGCTTGAGATAGAAGTTTTGTGAACCTCCTTTCTCTTGTCAACAAGGGTTTTCTCTAGTTTCTCTTGTATATCTCCTCCTTCCCATGATAATACTCCATACTACTTGAAGCTCACAGGCTAAGCCAATGAAAGTTGCTATGATACCACTGTAATATCCCAAAATTGGGATTGCACAGCAAGCTTGATGAAATAATGGAATCCTGAGAAATATATGCACAGAAATGAGTTCTCTGCTCCTGGATCCCTTATATCAGCTCATCTAAGATATAAATCCAAAAAGAGAGAAAAAACAAATCAAACTAGGTGGATTAAACAAATCTCCCACAGCCTAGTCTAGCTAAAAAACACACAAAGAGAGGGGTTGCAACTATATGCAATGGACTACTTCAGAAATAACGCAAATCCAATAAATCAAAGCAATAATATGATATGGAGGTTCAAATATCAGATTTACAACAGAAAATAAGATTTAAATTACAACCCATACATTGTACAAGAGAAAGAATGAGACTATACAGGAAAAATTCTCAGAAATGAGGTGCTACAGCCATAAGAAAAGTCTGCAGAAACTTGACAGTGTTCTTTTAAGGGGCTGAAGGAGTAGTTTATTAATACTCATATCTAGAGCAGATATTTACATAAAAGGATAGATCTAATTCAGATATGTGTACAAGAAAATCTCATCTATACATTCCCCTTGGGGTTTTGTGCGAAACATGAAGCACAGAGAGTAGATCTGAGATCTAGAGTTGTAGATTTGTAGAAATATTCAGAAATTACTTAATCATATAACATAACAGAAGATAATATATGAAACATACATGTATTGGATGGCCAATCCATGGATCACCACAGTGAAAGGAAGAATCCAATCACCAGAGATCTCTCCTCCAAAATGCAGACAAACACCCGGAAACTTCTCCTTTGAAAATAACGCAGTCCAGGGAGAGAAACTATGTTTTAGGCTCTAAGAATGATTTGGCTTGATGCCAAGTTATGGATCTGAAGCTCAATCAGATAATGCACTCTTCCAGGATGTTAAAATACACACTCACTGAGAAGAGCCACCAGTACAATATAGATCTGAGCAGATCTAGAATCTCCACTTGCTGAAACTCACAAGGACAACCCAACCCTCAATAGGATTAGCGTTGTAGGTGTAAGGTGAAGCTTGGCCCAAGAACAAGTCCCCTCCAAGAGTTGCTCAAGGAAGGAGGTGGGAATCTTGAGCAGGAAAACCCAGAGAGGACTGCCTAAATAGACAACACCTTTAGAAAATAATACATTCAACAACCCCATCATGTTTCTCTCCTATTATTTTTATAATATTGGAGTCTTGCGAAACCTTAAACCACTTCATTATTTTATCCCCTTTCACATGTAGAATCTCCTTCTATAACTGCACTGTACTGTGCTATAGATATGGTCATGGTTGACTTGGTTAAGTGATCAACCTCTTTCACACTCAAGTTTGTTTTATAAAATGGCCCATATTTAGCTATGTTCACATTGGGCATTGATTTATTTTTTTATTTTCAGGAGTTTTACATGTCCTCCTTTACATTTTATTCATCAACATGAACTATAAAACAAAACAAGGAAAAATAGAATATTCCCATTAGCTGGGGCTAATTGGGAATATTACAATGAGTTACCCAGTTGGGATTGGAGTTCAAGGTTACTTTACTTTTAGTTGTATAATCATCCAAATTGTATAGCCTGTGCATGCAATGAGAGGAAGGCCTATGATGGATTGCACAATTATGGATGAGGAATTTCCCTAATTAACATGGGACCATTCCCAAGTAAATAGGGACTTGGGAAAGCATAATTTTGGTTAAGTATTGGATAAGTCTTATTAGGAAGCAATGAGATAGATAGAGACAATGAAAAGGTTTCTCGGGCTTGAGAAAAACATTGTAATATACTCATATTTTTTAGACTAATGCAATATACAGATAGGAGGGGTTTTAAGCTATGGCTTTCCCTCGAAAATCCGTGTATAATGTTCTTATTGAATTATTTCTCTTGTATGATTCATGATTTCATGATTGTTTAATTGTTTATGTAGTTGGTAGAGTAGATTCAAGCCTATTGTTTTAGTAAATTACAATTATCAGTTTAAACCTACAAGGAATTTCTACATGGAATCAAAGCTAGCTTCATAGTAGAGAAGAGAATACGTGTTGCAAGATTCCTTTAAGACTGAGAAGATGACTTCCACTAGAATCACGCTCAAGTATGGTTTGGAAGGAACCACAAATTTTTTGGCATGGAAGATCTAGATGGAGGAAGTAGTGGATGACAATGGGCTTCAATATTACTTCAATACAGATGTATTAAATCCCCCAACATATGATTCCTGGGATCTCATTCACTGGAATAAGGACGTGGCCAAGTGAGGACGATCATATTGGAGGGAATTCGAGATCATATTGTCTTGAATATCCAAGGGAAAGAAACTACATTCAGGATGTGGAAAATTTTTTCAGACTTGTTTCATAACAATAGTAAACACGGGAAGCTATAACTCAAGGAGAAGCTTCAAAGTATCAAAATGCAAAGGAATGACACAATTCTACAGTACCTAAGAAATTTTACACAATGTCATGTTGAACTTAGTGGGGTCAGTGTGAGTGTCCCTAAGGAATATTTGGTAACTATAGCTCTGTTTGGTATTCCCAAGAGTTGGGACAGTTATCAACATTCTGTTAATGGTAGAGATAAACGACCAAGTTGGGAGCGGTTATGGTCCAATGTAGTGCAGGAAGGAATAAGGCAGGACAATAGAGATGGGACCTCATCCAAAAAAGAGGAAGAGGACCTTGCATTAGTCAACAAAGGAAATAAATCCAACAAGAATATGTCCCAAGGAGATGAGGGAAATAAGAAATAATCCTTCCCAATATCAACTGCTTTCAAGATCATGAATTCATACACTATGCTACGAAACTTCCATAAAAAAAAGGCAAGAAAGAAGGATCAGGCAGTAATAGGAGAATTTTAACTCTAGATTCACAGTTAGAGCTTGATTTTACTCTCATTGCATGCATGGAAAACACAGTAATGGTAAGTATGTGGTACCTAAACAACGGTGCCTTGTTCCACATGATGGGGAATAGATATTTTTTCAGCGACTTGGAGGAGAAATACCTCAAGAAGAACATAGAGTTTGGATATGATGGTAGGTATAGCTCAACTGATATCAATATAGTTAATTTTCATAGGGAGTGTGGCTCCCCTCTCAGACTCAAATATGTGATTTTTATTCTGGGATTAAATAATAATATTGTTTCCATCGTGGTATTATAAGACTGTGGCTACGATGTGATATTTAGCAAAGGGAAAGTTTTCCTTAGACACGTCACCATGGGATAGGTGAAGAAGATTGGTGTGTGAGTCAAGAGAATGTATGCACTTGACGTAGCAGATGCATGAAAATCCTTGAGGAGAAAGGGAAATCTTAGAGACTTTTTGGTTGAGAGGGATCATGATTTACCTCTCAAAATGGAGCCTTAGAAGAAGCCTCAACAAGTTGTGGAGTAGCCACAATTGGATAATTAGAGAGGAGGCAGAGTGGAAATATCTACTCAAGAAAATATCTCAAGGAGGGAGATATTTTTATCCAAGTGGGCAAAGGGAGCACATGCAACCATACCTCTAGGTGTGAGATGGGGTGATGTGAAGCAATAGTCCCAAGAGTCATAGAAATTTGGGCAGGGTCCATTGAGGTGTTTTTTGTCTCATGTATTTATCTTGCTACGGGGGGCCTAGAGTATTCAGTATCAGGAGAATCAATGTCAACCAGATACTAAGGAGTGAAGATTAGTGTTGAAATCATAGTAGGAGGTCTAGTAGAAGAGTCAATGTAAGACCCTCCTCCCACATCTACCCAAGTAACCGAAAAACTGGGGTAAACATACAATGAGAGGCAACTATGATATGACTCAACCTCCTAGATGACCTTAAGGAAGTGGAATCGATGGAAACACATCACAAAAACCTTCCACATCAACAACAAAACTCCCAGGAGCCATCCCAACCACTCATGTAGCCAACCTGACCTGTCCCAGCATCTACAAGATTTGTTAAACTTTTTAACCATAGAATCTTGGTCACTACCCAGAACTCAATGAAAAGTTAAGAAATGAATTTACACAAAAGAACAATTATACATTTGAAAAAACCATGAAAAGACCTAAAATGGACCCCTACTAACCATGATTTTCATTTAGTCAAACATGTCACAAATATGTAATCTACAGGTGTAAATAACATATCTAGGCATAGGGGTATCATAATTATCTTAGAATCGCTAAGAAGCATTGTTCCCTTATATCATTAATTTCATTATCATCTAGTAGGTCATAGATACATTGTTCATTCATTTAAAAATAAAAACATGAGGAGATCCATACATCATCATGGTCATAATACATGCTTATAACCAACATAATAACAAAATAATTATCAAGGATACATTAGCCATAGAATCTACATATAAACCAACACATTTACTCATAAGATGTAAAGGAAAGAACTTCTTATTAATGAATGCAAAAACCAACCCGAGATGGTTCTTCCATATTCCACCCAACCATATATTGGTTGAGCCAAATATATCTTCATCCAGCCACCCTCATGCCATATTCAAAGCATGAATTTGGGACTTAAACTAAAAGAACTAACCAGGCATCCCGAGGCTAAACCAACCCACCCCCATTAATAGAAACTAGGATTTATCATAATCCATCCTAGATCACTAGGAAAAAATAATAAACATGTAATAATAGGCTTTACCATGATCTCGACCTGATCACTAGGCCAAGAAAAACATGGATGCCACCGTATTTCTCCACCTAGACCGTGAGGAATTTTCATATCTCCTAGTCTCTCAAGATTTACCATAATCCACAGTCTGATCCAAGGATTACTAGGCCCTAAACCAAGACATTCTCTCGAGGCTTTCCCATATATCCCAACCTAGGATTCCTAGGCCTGATGGAGAGTAACCCACCTCTAGGATTTATTTTACATCCCTCCATTCACCGATCGAGGATTCCTAGGCCAACCAAGGCACAAAATACCTGGATTTACCACAATCCATAGTTCATTTTAGGGGTAACTAGGCTAGTGGTTTTACCATAATCCATAGTCTAGTTCAGGGATCATTAGGCCATGTGTACTTCATTTCGAAGATCCACCTCACTCAGAATTGAATCCATCTGGTAATCCAGCTCAACTAAAACATGAGAACCCCATCACACCATGGCTATCCAGAAATGACAAGGCTAGGATGAAAACACTATCACACCTAGAAAAACCCATGCCATGATATAAAAAAATGAAATTAAATACCATGCATGAAAAATCTAGAAAGGAAAACTCACATGCAAATCGATACTTGCAAAGAATTTGGTTGCAACTGCTTGAGCCTGCTCTTCCTTGCTTTATCCTTCCTTCCTCTTACCTTCTTTTCATTTATTGATCCAATTCCAAAGTGCTCCAAGAAAACTATAAGTGTCCAAGAGTGAGTGAGAGAGAGAGAGAGAGAGAGAGAGAGAGAGAGAGAGATAATAATGAGAGAGCTCCAAAACGGAAATGACAAAATGTTTGAGAAAAATCTTTCCAACTAATCCTCATAATCATTTTTATCAATGAGGCCTCTATTTTATTCACTTTCCATTATTTTCCTAAATAAAATGCCAATCAATGTCATTTTTCCTTTCCAAATCCTTTGTCGTTGCATTTCTCAATTTCCTTAGCCATAATAAACCAATGAAAACCCCCACTAGGATGTTTTGCCCAGCATTCAACTTGGAATAAGTGTCCCATCAACCATGGTTATTATTTTTCATTTATTAACTTTTATTACATGGAGTTTTTTCCAGAACCCACCCCCTTGGGGGAACACCGTCCTTGGTTTTCAATGACACCTATAACCAGTAAGACCACTGAAAATAAAACATACTTCCCATGGAGATTTATAACACATCTTGTTGCAGTATTTACAATGGCATCCATATATACAACCATATTGTCTATGGAGATTTATAAATCCAACTGAATACAATATTTGCAATGATATACACGTTTGCACATTTTCTCAACTAGCAAACAAAATTATTATATGCCTACATCTACAACAAGTGAATCCAGAGGCTCAGACCTCCACCCTCAAATTAGTACTAGGATCACTTCCTTCCCAAGAAGTCTAGAATCCATTGTCATAGCTAAATCTACATCCAATGTCCAATGCTACAATATTACACTATTATACCCTCAGTGAATATTTACCAGCTCATTGTTCCAGGGTGCACTCCCAATGTGCATTTAATTTCATCTGGAAATGTTAATGAGAAAAATAAATCCATCCCCGACCTTCCCTTCTTTGCTACACAGTCCCTCGAGAAATCCATTAATCCCCTTTCGTGCAGTCAATCACCTTCCAAGTTCCCTAACATCCGCTATCCCGAGAAATAAATCCCATGGCAAGGCTTTGTCACATCATAAGATACAAAAAATAAAGGCATATACCTACCTCCAAACCACCATCCTGTTCATAGTATGCTTATGGATATCAATAGACATAATTCGGTACCAATGTCCCACAATGGCCCTGCTCTTGAAGTGACTTACTAGCATAATGTTGCCTGTTTCAATTCCTTTTGTTGTTGTTGCTAATTCTTGCAGTCAGTTTCAACCACCCAACTTGGAATTTCCATGCTTTCCTGTACCAAGAACATAACCCCCATTAGACTCAAAAAAAATTGAAATAAATTCAAATCATACCTCTTTGGTATTTCATCAATAAAATACACTTTCAATATTGTTTACTTCCTGTTGTTGGGTGCTAGTTTTGTACATTTTTCCTACACTTATCTTCCATATTTTTCCTCATAGCCATAACCAATGGGAGTATATTTACCCCCTTTTTTTGACCTTTTTACCCTAACTTGATTTGTTTCACCTTGATTTCGTTACTTTGCTAATTCACCTATTACTATGATTATCATACCTTTTTATGACTAATTGATGGTGAAAGTTTGGAGAAGATCAATGGTATTTATGTTGTCTTTTCAGATGTCATTTGTAGCACCAAAGGTCCTAAACATGAGGATCACAGGAGAAATTCAGATGGTGTTGTTACAGCAAAGCGATCCTATTACACCTTGTTGTTACAGACCCGCCGGAAAACTGTTGTTACACGCTGTTCTTACAGACTCGATGGTGAACTGCTAATACAGTTGTATCGTTGATTGGTCTCATCAATATTTTTTGTTGATCTGTCCTCTAGTCGTTACACTACAGCTGTGATTCCATTACGATAGTTGTAGAAGTTGTTTAGCATTGTATTTTTTGGATAATAGCCTAATGGCGGTTTCGATTGTAATATTTTCTTTTCTAGTCAGAACGTTATTATGAATTTGTTATAACTATATGTGTTCTATTTCGATCAGCATGAGAATCGTAAGATTCTCATGACCGATCTATCCCTGGATTTTCTAATGTAACCAATATATAGTTATCGGCCCTAGAGGTCAACAGGTTAGTGGAGAAAAACATTATTTTGGCTCTTCAATTGTGTTCAAATTAATACATATTATCTTGTTATTGTTGTTACATGAGTTATTCTATTTAGTTTTTGTTAAATTTATTTCTCTACCTACGCCCTACTAGGGAGGAAGGGCCCTCCTTCTTAGCAAGGATTGCAGTGATTAAAGTAGTTGTGTGTATGTAATTGTATTTCAGTTTATGTATCAATATATTGTTTTTGCTGATGTTTAGCTGGGAATATATCTGCTTCAATTTCAATACTTTATATGTTGTTAGACATATGATACTAGAAATAGCACCTAGGTACTTTTTGTGTGGTGAGCTAGACAGATAAATTGAAGTGTGATTTCAATCTTGTAGATCCTTTTACTTATGCATGAGTGATTTATTTCCAGCATTTACTTCAGAAACCATTTGTTTTCTTTGGAATTGCTTCTGGTTGGTGTATCAGCACAGACAGTGCAACTATCATTGGAATAAATAGATGTCCTTGGATTGATAATTAAATGTGCGATTTTCAGCCATTTAATAGTGATTTATATAGCCAAACATTTTGGTGTCGTTTCTAGGGATGGTACCAATGATCCAATCAATCGGAGTTGTTTCTTAGAAGTGGAGTTTCCGTGTGTTTTCATAGAGTGTCTCCAACGACACAATTTTCGGGCAGTAAGACGAGAGGTAAGAACCTCCGCAGCACTCTAACAGACTTGAGCGGGTTCACCAATGTCTTGTTGGGACGCTTAGGAGGTTGAATTTCTGAGCATTTTTTTTTTTTTTAGAGTGTCTCCAATTACACAACTGCTGCGCAGTAAGACAACAGGTAATAACCTACGCATCACTCTAACAAACCTGAGTGGTGTTGTCAACCCTAGAGACAACCTTGAGTTGTTAAAGACCAGTGCATAGGACATATTATACAGTAAGGAGCATAAAATATAATATGAGAAGTTATCGGAAATAGGCTCTCATGATATCTCTTGTAAACAAGAAGGTTAATTTGAATGGGACCAAAACTTTCAGAAACTTGACACAGGGAAAGCAATACTGCAGAGGCAAGGTTTGAAACTCTAATACAAATGTATCAAACAATTCAAAGGCAGCTTACTGTAAATAGGGTTGGGTTCTAAAATACCTCACAGAGATGAATAATCAGAAGGTGTTTACTGCGTATGAAAGATTGAGATAATACTAACTGTCGTTGGGATGATATCAAGAAAAAAATATCAACATGTAATGGGCTTACAAAATTAAGAATCCATACATGACAATAACATTTTAAAAATAACATCCCATAGAAGCTAATATAGCAGAAGTATGGTTGAAGTGGAAAATGAAACCGTATATCACGCCTGAGCCATATTTGAAGCGCTTGACAGGTTCTAGTGTGAGTATCAATTAGGATAAATTCATACCAAAAACCAGTGAGACACTCGCATTCCAGAACATGATACAAGCGAAATGGATGAAAACGAGATGAACAATTAAGCTATCACATATAGGGGAGAGTTACAGACTGTGAAGCACAAATACCAGAATCCTCATTAAAGATGGAACTCCTCATCACTAAAACCCGACGAGCTCTTTGAATTCATATAAAATTTCAAAAAAATGCATACAAAATTCTCTCACAGCATATTTTTCTGAAAATATGGTGTTAGTATGAATCCTTTGTCGATGTGTACGAAAAAAGACCACTTTAGCTACGCATAAATAATAGCCCTAACATCAAAAGTGGCTGCCAATATCTTCATATCTGCAGTTAGTTGATCAAGACAAGAGCTGCAAAAAACCAGATCTATGCATAGAAAGACATTAAGCAGTAAAAAGAAGGGTTTGCTCCATATATCCAATAGACAAGACAAGAACAATTTTTGAAAGAATTTTGTATTAAGGGCACCTGGGAGGAAAACAAGAAGATGTTTCCAATTCTCCTCAATGGGATGGGTTCTTAGAAGTCCTCAGCACTTCAGATCTAGCATTTCTCTCTCTTGTTGGTGTAGAAAACCCAGACAAAGATAGAACTCAAAGGGAGCTCACACAGCAAATAATGGAAAATATGACAATGACAATGGCTCAAAGTCAGACCAAGAGTTTATATCCAGAGTGATCTAATAGGCAACAAAAGGTGAAGAATGGTAGGAAAAACCCTCCTATTTATAACAAAATATTGGGTCATTCTAGATCTTGGTGCATGATTAAAGTAATGTTAACCAAATCTAGATCCACCTTTTATGGAATATTTTATTATATTTGTTGGAGGGAAAAAGTATTTGACTTGGGTCAAATCCCTTTATTTGTCAAAAATAAATAAATAAATGATTTATTTATCTTTTTAAGGAAGTGGTTGAAAGATAATCAAATAAATAATGATTTATTTAATTATTTGTAGGTGATTTGGTCATATTTAACAAGGAATATTATCTAAATAAGATTTAAATAATTATTCCTAGAAAATAATAAGATAAATAAAGGTTTATCTAATTAATTTCTTTGTTTTGAGTTAAACATGACTAGGAATAATAATTAAATTATGGTTTAATTAATTATTCCATGAGGAAAATTAAACAAAATAGGTTTGTTTAATATTTCCTTTTGGGGTTTCCTGTTTAGACCATAAACAACCTAATAGATGTGGTTTATTAAGTTATTTTACATAGTGAAAGCAATTTTACTTAGGGTAAAATTGGTCTTACATGGTGTACTTGGGTCCATCTAATGATAAGAGGTTAGATGACCAAAAAATGGTGTAACAGATTGCCCCCCAGCATGCGAGTGTTAGGAGCAAATCGTATGACCAAAGTACATTGTAAGAACTCAATCACCAGACATCAAGAGGGAAGTCAGAGAGAGAAATGTGAGGTAGACTAAGGTGCTGAAGAACTAGACCCTGAGGAGATGAGACTTGCAAGTGCAACAAGTCTCTTTTTATGAGAGGGTACCTGTGCGAAAGGCAGCGGGGGAGGCATACATATGCCCGCCGAGACAAAGTACAAAAGAATAGTGTGTCCAGTAAACAAGGGACCGAACCATAAAGTACAACAGACATAAACACGAGCCAGATAAAAATACAATGAGGGATCCCACATACATGTTGTGCCTGGGATAACAGCCAGGACTTATATAATAATATCTGAGTACATGAGATACAAATACAACCCAAATGCCCCCTATAAGCGGGGAAGGGCTCACAAAATCTAACTGATACATGAAAATAAAAGAGGCGCTGCAAGCAGCTAAGGCCGACATCATCAAATATATGGAGCTACATCAAGGGCTGCAATGAAGAGGTCATCCGGGCATGTGGGGGGCTACCTGCAGAGCCACCCCCTCATGAGGGCTGAGACATCTCACACACACCCGGGAATCACCAAGAGCTGCTGATACATCACTGAACCGTCAAGTATATGGATCTTGATCATGCTAAAAGGAGCTGGAGTGGAGAAACAATCAAGTCAAAGGGAAATGAGAGATCCCTTTGCCTAATCCGAGGCACCGAACAAGAGTGGAAGCTGGAACCAAGGCACACCGCCTTCTAGACCTGTCTTCTGGAATGGAGGAGCTGATGTTGACAGAAGGAGGTCTGCTATAGGTGAGGCAATGAGAGATCCTCAACTAAGGCACAAGAGAAAATAGTAAAGCGGAGGACAAACTAATACCAATGATGATGGTGAAATGGAGGGGACTGAGTAGCGAATGGACGACTTCCCTTGCTAGAGCATAAAGGGCATGAATGACATGGCAACGACTAACACAATATTATCAGGGATAAGGGACAGTGGGACTGAAGGCCATAATGTGCGACACAAGAGAGAAACCAAGAAATGAGGGAGGGAGGACTATAGCGGGGTAGAAAGGGACTCAGGGTAGACTCCATGAATGCGATGATGACTCCACTTGGATGCTCTAAACAAGGGCGACTCGATGGTGTTGCCACACAGTAGAGGTCCAATGGGGGACCATGAAAACATGAGTACAAGATGGAAACTCACGACGAAAATCAACACGAACAAAGACAAGTAAGGAGGCAAAGTGGCGCCCCAAGGACAAGTGTTGTAAGTGAAGAAATGTGATTTTAATGAGAGGGGAAGTGACCCGTCTTGGAAAAAATGTGTCCTGGTGAAGTATCAAATCCCAAAAAATTAAAAAGATGCTGGCTATCTAAGAGAAAATAAAACATGCATTTCAGAAGGGAAATGCTAAGGGTAATATTTCTTAAGATAGAGTGCATTGCGAGGATTAGGAAGGGGATTGCCTTCGAAATCCTCTAAGAGGTATGCCCCCTTACCGAGATCCTTACTGATGATGTAAGCGCCTAGCCATAATGAGTCGAACTTCCCATGACCAAGGACATCATGGGCCTGGTCATAAACTAGAACAAGGTCACCTTCGTGAAAATTACGAGGCTGGACTTTTCTATCATACTGAGCTTTGGTGCATTTCTTGGCCGCTTCCATGGTTTTCAAGGCAACACGACGGTCTTCGGAGGTGTGCTCAAGCATGATAAGTCATTGTTCTAGAGGTTGGGTGTCAGGGAGAAGTTCAACGGCCAGATGCAGGGAAGGAATTTCACACTCGATCGGTAGGACTGCCTCCTCTTCAAAAACGAGGTGGAAAGGAGTAAACCCAGTGGCGGTTTTAACAAAAGTTCGATAGGCCCACAAAGCGGGGAAGAGCATAAGATGCCAGTTGGTTTTGTGCTTATTCACCGTTCGTTGAAGCAGAGTCTTGAGGATTTTGTTGACTGCTTCAACTTGGCCATTACCTTGGGGGTAATAGGAGGAGGAATATTGGTGCTCAAAACCCAACAGTGAGGATAGCTCATGCCATATCTCATCTTCAAAATGTCGGCCATGGTCAGAGACCAGTTGTTTCGGAACCCCGAATTGAGCGATAACGTGGTTAAAGAAAAAGAGGGATGTGGTAGCTACAGTGTTGTTAAATGTTGGCATAGCCTCGGCCCATTTTTTGAAATAGTCGACCGCCATGATGATATATTTATGGTTACCAGCGGAGGGCGGGCGACATTCCATAAAGTCGATGGCCCATTTACAAAAGGGACTAGTTGAGACGACCGGATGGAGGGGAGCTGGGGGAGCTCGCGCCTTAGGGGCGAAATGTTGGCAATTGGAACAGTGTTTGACTGCTTCAATGTAATCACTGAAGAGGGAAGGCCAGAAATACCCAGTGCGCATGAATTTTTGGGCAGTAGCAAGACCGGAGAGGTGGCCACCGCAAGCGCCGCTGTGGCAGGAATTGAGGACCTGTTCAGGTTTAGTGTGCGTGAGACAACGACGAAGGACAGTATCTATACCGTGACGATAGAGGTCATCACCGATAAGAAGGTAGCGGGGAGCCTGGTGTCGAATACGTCGTCGAGCGTCACGATCAAGGTGAAGAGCGAACTTTTGGCTTCGCAAGTAAGTGAGGATATCGCCGTACCAAGGATCGTCCGAAGTAATGGCGAATAAGTGCTCATCAGGGAAATCATCATTAACTGGAGGATCTTGTGTTCCGGTAGGTAATTCAGAAATGAGTTCAGCAAGGGCTAAACCTTTCTTAATTTTTGGTGTGACAAATTCAAGGTCGAATTCTTGAAGGATGACGACCCAACGGGCGTACCTCCCAGTGAGGATGCGGCGACTCAATAGGAAAGCCATGGGGTTGGAATTAGTCACAACTTTGGTGGAATGCATGAGGATGTAATGACGAAGTTTTTGGACTGAGAACACAACAGCCAGCGCTAGTTTTTCTTCATGTGAGTAGGAAAAAGGAGGCCCTACTAGGTTCTTACTGATGTAGTAGATCACATGCTCGATACCATTGTCATCTTCCTGAATAAGGACTCTAGCGACCGAATAGGTGGAAGCGGAGATGTACAGGATGAAGTCCCGATCAAAGTCGGGAGGGCAGATCAAGGGAGCAGATGTGAGAGCCTGCTTGAGGGCATCGAAAGACTCATGAGCATAGGTATCCCAAAAAAATGGGATATTGGACCGGAGGAGTCTAAGGAACCCATGTGCATTGGTGGCATAGTTAGGGACGAATCGACGAAGAAAATTAGCTTTGCCTTGGAGACTTTGGAGCTGGCGTAGGGTACGTGGAATGGGAAGTTCAAGAATGGATTGAACTTTCAAAGGGTCAAGAGTGATACCATCCTTAGACACTATGTAGCCTAAGAGACAGCCAGTGGGAACGCAAAATATGCATTTCAATGGGTTAAGGCAGATATTATACTTGCGACATCAGAGAAAAACGGTACGCAGATCGTGGAGGTGTTGCGCCTGATGCTTAGAACGCGCAGTGAGGTCGTCTAAATAAGCAAGGATAATATGAGCTAAGTCATGGACACAATAAGACATGGCCCGTTGAAAAGTGGCGCCGGCATTTTTAAGGCCGAATGGCATGACCCGGTAAGCAAAAGTTCCCCACGGACTGATGAACGCAGTTTTAAATGGATCAGCGGGACGGATAACGATTTGGTTGTATCCGGAGAAACCATCCATGAAGGATAGAACCTCATGCCCTGCACACTCATCAATGATTTGGTCAATAAACGGTGTGGGGAAGTTGTCTTTGGGACAAGCTTTGTTCAAGTCGCGAAAGTCCGTGCAGACACGGATGGTGCCTTGTTTCTTGAGGACGGGAACTGGGTTGGACACCCAAGTGGTGTATTCAATAGGATAAATGAAACCATCCTGCTTGAGCTTATCGATTTCAGCTTTGATAGCATCACGTCTGGAAGGATTAATGGGTCTCAACTTTTGTCGGACTGGGTTGGCATCGGGCCACGTGTCGATATGATGCTCGACGATGGTGGGATCGAGCCCAGGCATTTCGGAGTAGGACCAGGCGAAAATATCGCGGAATTATTTGAAAAGCTTAGTGTAAGCTTCGATTTCTTCCGGGGTGCATTGGGCACCCAAGGTGATATATTCTTCGATTCCTGGTTTGACCGAAATGTCAATTTTAATGGTAGGAGAGATGTTGGCCATGTTTCCTTCTTCGAAAGCATCAGGTGCAGGGATGGGATTTTTGAACCAATCGAATGCATTGGGAATGAAGTCTTTGGTTTCCACAGCATATTGGTCATGGGACTGCTATGGGAGGAAGTATGCACGATGGTGCATATCATCCCATGGAAAGTCAGGGTTGGTCATGGCTTCCATAATGTCTTCATCGGACTGGAAGATGGGAAGACTGGAGGAAGGAGGATCACCCGATGATGTAGTGATGTGTGACTGGTCATCTTGTGGAGAAGGGCTCACATGCGCAATGTCAACGGATCCAAGGTCGACTGAGGGGGAACCGAGAGTGTCTGCAGGTCGAAGGTTAGGTGAATTATCTCTCAAGGATGACGATAGGTACAAAATGGTGATCGAAGGCGTGGTTGGTTCGATAGCGGGAGGAGGAATGTGAATGGGAGTAGGAATATCCTCTGGTCCTATCGAAGTAGAACTCGCAGATGGGTGAGAAGGTATCTTGTCATGCGTAGCCTTGAATTGGCGGTACGTGTCTAAGGAGGAACGATACTCGTCAAGGCGGGGACAGAGGTGGGTGTAATGGCCATGGAAATCGCACAAAGCACAAGGGTGATTTGTGCGCAAGGTTTTGAGTTTCGGGATAGAATCCGGGATAGTGACGTAGACTTCAGGAATATCAGAGTCGGGAAACGTCTCGTTGACCAGGATCTTGAGGTGTGGAAATTCAGGACACGTATGGGTGGTGTGACTGAAAATATCGCACAAAGCGCACTGGATAGCGTGCTTTTGCGGTCAAGGAGGGGTAGGGTTTTTCTGGGCGGCTTGGTCCTGATTGGTTGCCCCCTTACGAGCTTTGCCTTTCTTTCCTGGGGCTGTCACCATAGGGGCAGGGTCCTGGTGAGGTGCAAGGGGCTTGGTGCTAACGGAGGAAGCGAGGGGGACCGGTTGAACCGGTGTCAAAGCAAGGTAGGGTTTGGGGTGACCGGTTGGGGTAACAGCTAGAGGGTCAAGGTACCAGACGGGTATGCCCAGGGTCAGGTTAGGGAGAGAGAGGGTGGCCATGACGGGGACTGTATAGACTCCGGGAGGGGGAGCCAGGAAAGGTATCTGACCAGCGGGATAATGACCAGGAGGGACGGCTCCGAGATGGTTAAGGCCTGGGGGAACCGATCCAGGGGGATAAAGGTGTTCAAGGATACCAGTTGTAGGAGAAGGGCTAGAAGGAGGAGGTCCGGCTGGCGGAGATGAAGGGCTAGGAGAGGGTTGCGGTGGGCGAGGTTGAGTCTAAGGTTGCTGACTAGCCGAAGCGGGTTGCTTAAGGGCAGCCCGAGATGATTGCATCATGCAAACATTTGATAAGTTGGGATCAGAGATATGAGGAGGGGGCAGACCAGGAAAATTTCCAAGCAGGGAGGAATCTTTGTAGACGCCGGGGGAGACACTGGTCAAGGAATCGACGGTTTTCTTATTGGCTACAGAAGAGATGGTCGTCTCAGGGGAGGTCTAAGACTTTGGCTCATGATAAGTCAACTGGTCGATGGTGACTATCTTTCCATTGTGAGGAAAAGACATCTTGCGAAAAACCGCAGATGGGACAGCAGACATGGCATAGGTGTAGCTTCGCCCTAATAGAATGTTGTAGTCTAGAGGGGCATCGATGACTTCGACATCAACGCAAACAGTCTTACCGGCAAGGGTGATAGGACAATTACGAAAAAGGCCAATGGGCTAGGAGGCGTGGCCGTCCCACGCTCGAAGGGTGATCGTGGAAGGGGCCAAGTCAGGAGATCCGAGTTGCTTCCAAACCGAAGCGGACATCACACAGGTGGATGCCCCCTCATCAATTATACACCAAGAAACGTTGGCATTCCAGATTTTGACTGGGATTTGGAAGGCGACGGAAGCAGGAAGAGGAGGATGTTTTGATTGATGGGCATCGAAAACAATCATTTGGTCATCAAAAGGATCTACAGCGCCCACGGTAGATAGAAGAGACTTCTTTTGGGAAGGGAAAAACTGGAGGAGTTCCAATGTCGAAATGGCGGCAGGAGATTGCGCCAAATCATCTACTATGCTATACGAATGAGCAGCTCGACCAGAAGTAGCATTTTGACGTAATGGTCCCTTAGGAATCTTGGTATGAACCTCAACTTTGGGTTGAGGGATATGTAAGGGGCCATTGGATGTCGAAAGAGGCTCTATAGAACCTGAAGAAGGGGACTCGGGGGCAGACTGAGCGGGAGGCTTGGGGTACTGGCGAGACCGAGTTTGAAGGTGAAGGTCAACGGTTGGGGATGGATCAGAGTTCATCATGAGGATCTGGTAATCGGAGGAACCAGAAATGGAAGGTGGAGTGGCGACCTGCCCGTCAGGTGGTTGGGTAGCCACGAATCCTTGCTGAGGGAAAGGATCAGTAAACACAGTTGGTTGGGTAGTGGCCACATTAGGAGGAGCATGAGGGGAGGCGTGTTGTCCGCGCAATGTGGCTTGAGACTCCCACATCTGCCGCATCTGGGGTAAGAGGGGACAATCGTGGGTGTAATGACCATAAACACCGCAACACAAACAAGGCTTATTTGTGCGAAGCGGCCTGTCCGGCTTGGGCTGAGTGCCCTGTTGCTGGTTAGCAGTGTTAGGGTCAACACCTTGAGGATTAGGTCCGCGAGTACCAGGGGTAGATTGGTTTGGATTGCCTCTCTGCCTTCTTTGAGAAGAAGGGGGATTAGTCGCGCCCTGCTGTGCAAATACTTGCCCTGGAGGGGGCTGTAGGTGCTGTTGCGGGTTTGGAGGAGGCAAGGGAGATGGAAGCGCATATGCTGGAGGAGCTGGTGCACCAGGCTGCGGATAAAGGTAATGGTTAGGTTGGGCAACATTGAGGTAAGCAGGAGGTTGGGCAAAAGGAGGAGGCATGCCGTATCCTGGATACATGCTACCGAGAGGGGGAAGAGTGCTAGAGGTGCTGGCCCCTCCCTGAGGGAGACCATAGCCCATAGGAGGTTGAGCATACGGATGAGAAAGGGCTCCAACGATACCGTCGGCGGAATGAGATGCCCCCGGGGCGTTAGCGCCACCGGGCCTGGGGAGGTCAGGGAGGACGGTATAAACATAACCAGACTGAGCATAGATCAAGTCATATTTCAAGGCTATTTGGAGGGCGGCTTCTTCGGTTTGAGGGAAATGGGAGGCGACATCTTTGCCGATGGGAGCTAAGAGAGTGCGAAGGAACCAGTCCATATAAACCCGATCTTCGAAGGGGGGGGCTCGACATAAGCTCCGTCTTCTTCGCCATTCCTGGACATGGGTAGAAAGGCGGGTCGAAGAGGTTTTCTTGAAGGAAGTCAAGAGCTCCGTACCAGTATCGTATCGGAGAGGGAGCTGGAAATAAGATAAAAAGGCTTGGGCAATGGTCACAAAGGTGGTATGGGAAGAGGTGGCTTGGTCAACATACCATTTAGAAGCTTCGCCGGTAAGCGTGCGTTGGAACAACCGAAGACGGATGGAATCGTCGGTAATGGAATTGGAGGAACACCACATGTGGAAAGATCGGACATGGTTGGTTGGATCTTCTCCAGCAAGGCCTTCGAACTTAGGGATGTTGGAGGGGAGCTTGGTTGGCATAGCAGGCCAACCAACATCGTGGCGGATAGGGTCATTGATCAACTGATTGAAATCGGGGAGGTTGAGGCCTGCGATGTACGGCAGCAAGGGTGTGGCCGAGGTAGTTCCTGTGGCGGTTCCACTAGTAGTAGTTCCGGCATTAGGGCCGGGAGCACCGCTAGCGTTAGGCCCTAGACCAGACATAGTGAAGGTGACAGGGGGAGAACCAGAAGGAAAAGGAGAACCCAAAGAATCAGAAGAGGAGTCGGAGTGTGGACTCGGAGGAGGACTGGCTCGACGACGGCGGGACGGAGCAGGTCGATCGACCGGAAACTGAGGGTGAAGGCCAAGAAGTCTCCGGGAAGTGCGCCTTGGGGGCGCAATGATGACAACACAAACACGGCACAAGGGGAAGAAGAACGACCACAAGGGCAGGGAGGTGCAGAATCAAGTGATTACAATGTCGAAACAAGGGCAGATAGGTGCAGTGTCAATTGATTTTAAAGTCTTTGCCTGGCGGTGTAAACCAGGCTCTTCTTCACTTAGGGTGAGTGTGTGGCGTGCGTTAATTTTAATTTTTAAACCCTTTTCATTTTGAGAGCAAGAGAAAAAGTGTGCTGCGTAACTGAAAATAATGTTGCAAAAACAGTATATAATGCTGAAATAACAGAAAATTAACAGCTACTATTGCATCGATTCAACCCAAAAATGCGGGTCTCTCAAAACTAATCTAAAAGAGGGAAAAAATCTAGTCAAAACACACTAAAAAGAGGCCAATAGATCTAGGGTCGAAAGGGACAGGGATCTAAAGGAGAAAGCTGTTGAAAAGAGGTGCAGATCACAGCCAAGAGGCAGAGGCAAGGTGGCTGGAAAAAAGGAGGAAATCAGCAAAAAGCAGAAGGGGCAAGGAGGAGGCCCTAAAAGTAGATCCAAACAAATCTTCAGGAGGTGATTTGAAAGGGAGAAGAGCTGATTAGAAGAGGTCTGAAAAGGAGGTATCAGATCTGGAAAAAGGGGGGCTGAAACTCTGAAAAAACAGACCTGAAACAGATAAAAACTCTTCCACCAAAAGTGGAGGGTACTGAAGCCCTAGGGGGCTATGTTCCCACTTATATGAGCAAAACAGATCAGAAACAGGTCGAAACGGGCTGAGACAGAGGCTGGAAAACCCTGACAGAAGCTTCAGAAAAACCCAGAAAAATTGCAGAAAAATTGGCAAGTCGCAGGTTCTGACCTGTTTTCAATGCAGGTCGCAGGAAATGGGCTGAAAAGTGCGACCTGGAGGTCCAGGTCGCAGTTTATGGGCTGAAAAGTGCAACCTGAAGCTCCGGGTGTCCCGGCGGCAGATTTCCAGAAAAGTTGTCGTCTCAGTTGCGGCTTATGTCTGTCACCTACGCAATAGGGCCAGAAACACGCGGAAGTTAGAAATTTTAATGTTTTAGGGTTTTATAGGGGAAAAACACCATGAAAATAGGAAAAACAAAAATCTGAAAAGAAACCCTAGGGTCTGAAGTAGCTGGATATGCAGGAATATGAAAAACGACAGTGGTCGTAATTGAAAACCCGTGTGGAGTCGCCAATTGTTAGTATGAATCCTTTGTCGATGTGTACGAAAAAATACCACTTTAGCTACGCATAACTAATAGCCCTAACATCAAAAGTGGCTGCCAATATCTTCAGATCTGTAGTTAGTTGATCAAGACAAGAGCTGCAAAAAACCAGATCTATGCATAGAAATACATTAAGCAGTAAAAAGAAGGGTTTGCTCCATATATCCAATAGACAAGACAAGAACAATTTTTGAAAGAATTTTTTGTATTAAGGGCACCTAGGAGGAAAACAAGAAGATGTTTCCAATTCTCCTCAATGGGATGGGTTCTTAGAAGTCCTCAGCACTTCAGATCTAGCATTTCTCTCTCCTGTTGGTGTAGAAAACCCAGACAAAGATAGAACTCAAAGGGAGCTCACACAACAAATAATGGAAAATATGAAAATGACAATGGCTCAAAGTCAGACCAAGAGTTTAGATCCAGAGTGATCTAATAGGCAACAAAAGGTGAAGAATGGTAGGAAAAACCCTCCTATTTATAACAAAATATTGGGTCATTCTAGATCTTGGTGCATGATTAAAATAATGTTAACCAAATCTAGATCCACCTTTTATGGAATATTTTATTATATTTGTTGGAGGGGAAAAGTATTTGACTTGGGTCAAATCCCTTTATTTGTCAAAAATAAATAAATAAATGATTTATTTATCTTTTTAAGGAAGCGGTTAGAAGATAATCAAATAAATAATGATTTATTTAATTATTTGTGGGTGATTTGGTCATATTTAACAAAGAATATTATCTAAATAAGATTTAAATAATTATTCCTAGAAAATAATAAGATAAATAAAGGTTTATCTAATTAATTTCTTTGTTTTTGGGTTAAACATGACTAGGAATAATAATTAAATTATGGTTTAATTAATTATTCCATGTGGAAAATTAAACAAAATAGGTTTGTTTAATATTTCCTTTTGGGGTTTCCTGTTTAGACCATAAACAACCTAATAAATGTGGTTTATTAAGTTATTTTACATAGTGAAAGAAATTTTACTTAGGGTAAAATTGGTCTTACATGGTGTACTTGGGTCCATCTAATGATAAGAGGTTAGATGACCAAAAAATGGTGTAACATATGGAACCCTTTTGCATCTGTTCTTGGGGATTCTTATAGGAAAAAAACCAGTAATAGGAGTGGATGATGTACATTAAATTGATTCATTAAGATAGCAAGGAGGAAGCGTCCATGCCCATACTGCTTAACAGAACTGCTTTGCTGTGTTTACTTTATAGTATGGCTGAGGGGTCTTTGTCAGGTCAATATCTGACCTTTGATGTTTCTTTGGAGTCCTCTATGGCTGTAAAGCTCTCTGTTCTGCCTTCTGGAATTGGTGAAATGGATAGAAAGTCCGCGGGCCTCCATACTCCATAACTGCTGGTTCTGACAGTCTTTAAGAAGCTTATGTCAGTGTAATTAGTTGTTTTGGGCTCGAGGAGGCATGGAGGCTTTAGTGGGAAGGTGTACTATCTGGCGAAAAACGTCCCGCGGATATTCAAACACAGATATGGTTGTTACGTGTGCTCTTTAGTCTTCCAACTGTGTCCTTTCCTTTTGAACAAGAATTAAACCGTTTAATCTTCAATAATAGGCTTTAATATTTCTAATCTGTCTCTGGTGTTACTCTGACCGCTGCTGCAATAACCCCTCTACGTTCCGGATCACAGTGACTGTGATTATGGAACCTAGAGTGAATTCATCACTTCTGTAACAACCCTACACCATACGACAAAATCATTAAGAAATATAGAGAGTGGTGAAAGGGATGCTATGAAGGCCTAGAGGAATGGTGGCGAGAATGGTGAAAACGGGAGAAGAAATGATAGTTATTGTAAACGCCAGATTTTAAGTCTCGGGCAAATACAAAGGAAATGGATCGAATGAATGGAATTAGGCCTTTGATGGTGGGACCCGATTAAGGCAGAGGGCGATTTAATGTGAGCTGTCGGATCTCAGGAGGATATCGACAGTTGGGATCATTTGATGGAGTTAATGGGGACATCCGATGAACAAAAATGGTGAAATGTGCGATACATTGTGGGTCGTAGATCTGGATCAAACGGACAGTCACGATTGGATCGACGGATGACAATCGGGGGAGGCAGTGGGTTTGACCCATTGTAAACTTCTGATTGGAGACAGTGCGATTGAGCGCCAGCCGTCCAATTTGGTGCGGAGATCGATGGCAGATATTGAATTGGTGGACAGGAAGACTGGAGCGATGGGAGGGGAGCGATGAGATTCGAAGGCTGATCTCGAGAGATCAACGACTACGATCGGACGAGGAGGATCGCGATCGGGGAAGATAGAAGGAGGGGATGCATGGGCCGGTACGATGCGTATTAGCGGCCGGTCAGCTATCGGATCTATAAGGATCAACGGCTCGGATCACAACGGCTGATGTAACAAAAGCACTATCACACTATATTTCGAGGTAACAAAGAAACGTGCTCCACTATGACGAAATTGTGATAAGTTTGACAAGCTTCGCACTCGATCTCGCAGACCCTATGAAGGAGACAGGGTCAAATGAAATAAATTATAAAGTGTGTGGCGGGTTTTGGCCTAATTTAATGCTTTTTTAGGGCCAAAGGAGGTATTCGGTAAGGGGAATAATGTATGTTAAACCAAAAAAAGGTATTTGAAAGGTTTAAAAGGGGGTTTGGGATGATTTAAAGGGTAAGTGGGGAATTTATAAGGGGAGGAAGAATGATGAAAACAGAGGCTTAGAGAGAATGAAATAAGAGGGAAAAGGAGGCCTTTTCGGAATTTTATTCACAAACATAGAGGCTTTAAAACTGGGAACAACAGTAAGGATTTATCAAAGGGAAAGGAACAAGGAGGCTTCAAGGATGATGTGTTTTCAGAGGAAATGCGTTCCTTAAAGGCTCAAAAACAATTTAGCCCCCTGTTTGGACATGTGCTTAGTTATTCATCCATGTGACTTAGTTTAGCATCATTTCTCTCCAGCCATTATTTAAACTTTTCACCACGAGTCATGAAATTTGATACTTTGCTACTAAAGGTTATCTTTAAAAATGACTAATGTTAACCATATGATCAACATTGGCTCCACCTAGGGACGACACGTTCATCCTTGGGCGTGTTGAGAACTTCGCAGACCACCTGTTAATCTTCTGGTAGTATTTGGACTTGCTGACCCTTTCATCATCAATTTTTTTTTTACAAATAGAAAAAATAAACCTATTCTACTTCTACCCTTATTACTCCATGAGACCAGATTGAACTGTTGGCCTCATATTTTTTCTACCTAAACTAGTATCTGCTAGGATTAAACTGTCTAGCAGATTTCTTCTCTACATTCTAAGACAGAAATTGAAAAAAACCAAGCTAGGATTAGACTGTCTGGCTCACTGGGCTTTGCAGAAATTAAAACAAATAACTACATGCTCACAGGCTGAGCTTTATTGAGCTTTCCTACCTACTCTACTCTACTTGGAAATATCTGATGCTCTAGGTGACACAATAATGCTAGTGCAGCCAGTCAAGCAGCAACAAAAAAGGATAGGAGCACTGACTGCTCATCAGAGACCACCATAGGGTGCTCTATAGGTGGTTTTTCAAAACTGTGGTCACCATTAGTGGTGACCTCTCCTGATGAATCTAACCCTGGCGAAGGATCAATGCTGTAGAATTTGAGCTAATCAGGGCCTCCATATATTCTGCCACAGGATCAATGAACACATGATGTACATTTTTTTCTTTCAGGCCTTCCATGACTGGCAGGCTATCTTTATCCTGGGATGCTTTGATTTCTACATCTTCCACTGTGTTTTAAATGTGGCTCTTGAAAACCAGATCATCTTCTTCTTGTACTTAGAAAGGTAGTGAAATTTATTCTTTCTTAGGGGGAGGGAGACTTTCCAAAAAGGCTCTCGGGTCTCTGAACTGATATGATTTTTTTTGTGAGTTCATAAATTCGATCTCAGCTTCATATCTTTCAACCACCAATTCTAGAAAGATTTTCTTAAGCACATGTTTGAAACTTGAGCTGAGAAGAATAGCCCATGGAAGGTCCTCCACTTTCAGTTCTGCCAAGCCACGTGACATTACATCTGGACACTCTACTATGAAACTTGGATGCATTTCTGCAAACTTCTCAAAGTCTTCCATTGGTGAAGTGGCTTGGTTTTTAGCATGGCTAATGTTGTACTGCGACATGGTCTCCCAGTGGAGTCTCGTGAAACCAAGATAATCAGCAGCCTACTGATCACCAGTGGAGTCTTTTAATCATTTAGGAACTATGGAGTCACCAAGGTGAGGGATCTACATTTCTCAACTCTTCATGCTCACCTCTCAGAAGAGTGAATAAAGATTTTGTCGAGCCCCAGGGATTTAACTTTTCTTAACTTCGTTCCCCAGCAACGACGCCAAAAAGAAGTTGTCAACCCTAGAGACAGCCTTGAGTTGTGAAAGACTAGTGCCTAGGACATCTTATACAGCAAGGATCATACAATATAATATGAGAAGTTATCGGAAACAGGCTCTCATGCTATCTCTTGTAAACAGGAAGGTTAATTTGAATAAAACTTTCAGAAACTTGACACAGGGAAAGAAATACTGAAGAGGCAAGGTGTGAAACTCTAATACAAATGTATCAGACAATTCAAAGGCAGCTTACTGTAAAGAGGGTTGGGTTCTAAAATACCTCACAGAGATGAATAATCAGAAGGTGTTTACTACATATGAAATATTGAGATAATACTAACTGTCATTGGTATGATATCCAGAAACAAATATCAACATGTAATGGGCTTACAAAATTAAGAATCCATACATGACAATAGCATTTTAAAAATAACATCCCATAGAAGCTAATATAGCAGAAGTATGGTTGAAGTGGAAAATGAAACAGTATATCACGCTTGAGCCATATTTAAAGCGCTTGACAGGTTCTATCATGAGTATCAATTAGGATAAATTCATACCAAAAACCAGTGAGCCACTCGCATTCTAGAACATGATACAAGCAAAATGGATGAAAACGAGATGAACAATTAAACTATCACATATAGGGGAGAGTTAAAGACTGTGAAGCACAAAGACCAGAATCCTCGTTAAAGATGGAACTCCTCATCACTGAAACCTGAAGGGATCTTTGCATTCATACAAAATTTCAACAAAATTCATACAAAATTCTCTCACAGCATATTTTTCTAAAAATCTGGAACCCTTTTCCATCCGTTCTTGGGGATTCTTATAGGAGAAAAACCAGTAACAGTAGTGGATGATGTACATTAAATTGATTCATTAAGATAGCAGGGAGGAAGCGTCCACGCCCATACTGCTTAATGGAACTTCTTTGTTGTATTTAATTTATAGTATGGTTGAGGGGTCCTTGTTAGGTCGATATCTGACCTCTGATGTTTCTTTGGAGTCCTCTCTGGCTATAAAGCTCTCTATTCTGCCTTCTGGAATTGGTGAACTAGATAGAAAGTCCGCGGGCCTCCATACTCCATAAATGTTGGTTCTGACAGTCTTTAAGAAGCTTCTGTCAGTGTAATTAACTTTTTTTGGGCTCGAGGAAGCATGGAGGCTTTAGTGGGAAGGTGTAATGTCTGGCGAAAAATGTCCTGCAGATATTCAAACACAGATATGGCTGTTATGTGTGCTCTTTAGTCTTCCAACTGTGTCCCTTCCTTTTGAAAAAGGATTAAAGCATTTAATCTTCAATAATAGGCTTTAATATTTCTAATCTGTCTCTGCTGTTACTCTAACCGTTGCTGCAATAACCCCTCTGCATTCCGGATCACAATGACTGTGATTATGGAACCTAGAGTGAATTCATCACTTCTGTAACAACCCTGCACCATACGACAAGCACATTAAGAAATCCAGAGAGTGGTGGAAGGGATGTTGTGAAGGCCTGGAGGAATGGTGGCAGGAATGGTGAAAATGGGAGAAGAAATGATAATTATTGTAAATACCAGAGTTTAAGTCCCGGGCAAATACAAAGGAAATGGATCGAATGAATGGAATTAGGCCTTTGATGGTGGAAACCGGTTAAGGCGGAGGGCGATTTAATGCGACCCGTCAGATCTCAGGAAGAGATCGACGGTTGGGATCATCTTATGGAGTTAATGGGGACATCAGATGAAGAAAAATGGTGAAATGCGTACATTGTGGGCCGTAGATCTGGATCAAACGGACAGTCACGATTGGATCAGCGAATCAAAATCGGGGGAGGCAGCGGGTTTGACCCATTATAAACTTCCGATTGGAGACGGTGCGATTGAGCGCCATCCATCCGATCTGGTGGGGAGATCGATGGCAGAGATTGAATTGTCGGGGAGGAAGACTGGAGCGATGGGAGAGGAGCGATGAGATCTGGGCCGTCAGATCTCGAGAGATCAACGGCTACGATCGGATCGGAGGATCGCGATCGAGGAAGACAGAAGGAGGGGACGCATGGGCTGGCGCGATGCGATTAGCGCTGGGTCGTCAGATCTATATGGATCAACGGCTCGAATCGCAGTGGGACCGATAGAACAATAGCACTATCGCATAAGAGGTTTTTGACTTAACAAAGAAACACACTTCGCTCCGACTTCCGATTGTGATAAGCTCTTCACAGTTTAGCACTCGGTCTCAATGCCTGAGTGCATGGAGGGGAAGTGGTTAGGGCTGGGCCGAAGTGGGCTAGCCTGTTATAAAGTAAAAAGTGGGTTTTTGGCCTAGTTTAATGCTTTTTTAAGGCCAAAGGAGGTATTCGGTAAGAAGAATAAGGGATTATTAAACCAAACAAAGGTATTTGAAAGGTTTAAAAGGGGGGTTGGGATGATTTAAAGGGTAAGTGGGGAATTTAGAAGGGGAGGAAGAATGATGAAAACAGAGGCTTAGAGAGAATGAAATAAGAGGGAAAAGGAGGCCTTTTGGGAATTTTCTTCACAAACAGAGAGGCTTTAAAACTGGGAACAACAGTAAGGATTTGTCAAAGGAAAAGGCACAAGGAGGCTTCAAGGATGATGTGTTTTCAGAGGAGATGCATTCCTTGAAGGCTCAAAAACAATTTAGTCCCCTGTTTGGACATGTGCTTAGTTATTCAACCATGTGACTTAGCTTAGCATCGTTTCTCTCCAGCCATTATTTAAACTTTTCACCGCGAGTCATCACATTTGATACTTGGCTACTCATGGTTATATTTAAAAACGACTAATGTTAAGCATATGATCAACAAGTGGGATCACCAATGTCTTGCTGGGAAACTTAGGAATTTAATTTTGGGTGTTTTTTTAAGGGTTCCTTCAACTATACAATCTCTGGGTGGTAAGACAAGAGGTAAGAACCTACGCAGCACCCTAACAAACTTGGGCGGGCTCACTGCTGTAGAAACTGAAGCACTTATAGGATGAATTGATACACATAGGGCCCATGTGTACCGATAGGACAACATCAACATATACAAACACCTCCCACTCTACTGAATACAGGAAAGAAGAATCATAACACGGAAAAGAAAAGCGTGGATTTAGGAAAGAAAACATTCTTTGGAGATCTGATTTCAAGGGTAGAAAAGGAATATCTCACGTCATATAGAGATAATAGGAAGACAGGAGCAAAAAAAAAAGCTACCATATCAAGGCCTGAACGATCGATGTCTTCCGTGTCTGGACCTCACCATCCTTCGAACATCATATCCACTCCTGATATCAAAACTCCAGATTCAAAACAACAATGGAGAATTATTGATCAGGATCTAAGAATTGAAGGACACAGAGAGACTAGTGGGGATCATCAGAGACTTGAGGAATAATGGTCAGTTGATCATCAATTAGATGCTAGTAGTGTTTTTAAATAGTTTATCTTGAAGTAGCCTGATCCTTCTATTTGTCAATCTCTAGTGCACTCCTAGGCCAATTCATCCCATCAGGAAGAATCAACCATGGGGGACAAGAATTTAAAGATAGATAGCTCTGTTAATTTTGAACTCCCAATAGTAGTAACACGGGATGAGCCTCCTATGAAGAATATCCCTTTATCATCCCTACCATCCTTTCAGGGGATGTCTGTTGAAGATCTTGATACCTTTCTGTTCAAATTTGATGTGTTGTGTACAGGTTATGACTACACTTCGGATGCCTAGAAGCTGAAATTATTCCCTATTACTCTGAAAGGAGAAGCATTAAGATGGTTCATGATATTGGGTGTTAGCATGATTCGAACATGGAATGACATGAGAGAGGCCTTCCTCTTTAAGTATTAGGACTATTGTCGAACCAAGTATTTGAAGGACGAAATTTTCAGAATTTCACAGAAGGAGGAGGAAAGCCTGGAAGACTATTTGGAGCGATTCCACTACAATTTATAGAGGTCTAAGTTCAGTAACTTAGATCCAGAAATTCTAAATACAATATTCTTAAGAGGTTTAAGAGATGATTTTCTGGAGCATCTGAACATAATAGGAAAAAGATACATATCACAAGAAACATTTGAGGAGATAATGAAGCTTTTCCTGCATAGCTCAAGAGGATTGGTCAAGGGGAGAGTTTGAGTTTGGGACCCTTCACTTCAGATACAGAAGTCCAAAATTGGAGGAGTAACCAGAGGAGAGATTGGGAAATTATTTGAGGATTTTAAAACCGACCTCCTTAGCACACTCTCTGCCCAGATCACTATGGTACAAGTGAAGAAGGCTCAAGCAGAAGCTGAAGCAGCCTTGGAAATATTATGTCCCCGATGCAAAAAGAAGCATTTGGAAAGAGAATGTGAACTGAATAGTGTCAGCCTATGCAACATCTATGAGTTGGCGCACTCTACGAATCAATGTCCTAAGTTGGCCAGACTAAAGGCTACACTTCAAGAATCAACCGAGGATGTTCAATCTTCTTATTTTATCGGATCAAAGAGGCCATGGCAGCCGCAGCCTACAAGTATTCCTTTATATTTTTCTTCTTTTTATCCTTGGAACAATGTTTATAATAGTCAGCAATACCCATGGCAATATCCTACTCCTTCCTCAACAGAATTTCCTTCACCATGGAACCAGTGGCCATCTCCTCCACCAATGCATTATCCTCTACCATAACCTAATCCTTGGGGTCAGAACTGGAGAGGCAATGGCCAAGGTCCAGTACCCCCTCCAATACAAATGCAACAACAATAGTTACAACTGCCTTCTATTCAAAATCCTACACCTTTTGTCTGACCCCAATTACCTATGCAACCTAATCCCAATCCAAATAATAAGACATCCCAGAGCATGGATGCTCCGGTTACCCTCCAGACTTATCTTATTACTCCTATCAGACTTAATGAGGTTCAACTTCAATTAGGGAAAGTAATCATATTTGAACATACTCCCATTATTACCAAAGAAAGTGAATCACTCGGGAAGGATATGGATGATTCTGAGGCAGTTGTTACACATGTAACAACTGATATAGCACATGTTTTTACATTTGTAACAGCTATCTTGGGAGGGTCTGTTGTTCCTAAAACAACCAATCTAAGTAAGGTTGGTACATATGTGGTAGCTAATTCAGCTATTAGCATTCAGAATCCCCCATACCTTCAACGATTAACTGAAATTGGGCTAGTCTTACAACCTGAATCCGAATTCCTCAAGGAACTGCAAAATTTGTATGTACGGATTCCGTTGTTACAAGCTCTTAAATAAGTGCATATCTATGCTAAAAAAATGAGGGATCTATGCGTCAAAATACCTCAGAGGAAACCTAAAGACCCTGCTACTATCCATGTCATGGGAAAATTATTTGATCTTATTATTGATCAACCTTTGTTGACTGAATATAATGAGCCAGGGAACCCCATAGTGACTTCCCATATTGACAATCATTCCACAACCAATACCTTGATTGATATAGGGGAAACTATTAATGTCATGACTAAAGACCTATTCATCTCTCTAGGACTTCATGGACTTAGACCTACACCTACAGTGCTTGAACTAGCAGATAGGTCCCATGTTAAGCCTGAAGGAATGATTGAAGATGCGATTATCACTGTGGCCTCCTGGAACTATCCGGCTGACTTTCTCATTTTAAAAACCAAATCCAATTTTGGGGGTCATCCTTTAATCTTGGGAAGACCATGGCTAGCCACTACAGATGGATATATCGAATGTAGGTATAGATCTATGGTGATATCAGATGGACAGGCCACTCAGAACCTGAACCTTTATCCCCCAGTAAAACTTCATATGGATTCAAGTAATCCCTGGTGTGACGAATTTTCACCTGAATCTAATCTTTCCCTACCTTTTCCCATGCTTGGAAAAGCACAATACTTTAAGGATGAAACAGAGGATGATATCATTAATGGTTTTATTAGTAATTCACTCCCTGTTGCCTCCATTAGAGATTTGGGAGAAGATTATGAGGAAGATGATGTAACTATTGAACATTTGAAAATAACTCCACTTACTATTAGCAGTCATGTTGAAATCAAACTTGGAAAATGTTTAAACATCAATCCTGACCTGACTGCTGAACAAAACAGATTGCTAATACAACTATTACAGAAATACACAAATGCATTTACATGGGACTATACCAATATGAAAGGAATCCATCCTGCCCTATGCACTCACCGCATTTACCTTAAAGAAGATTGCAAACCTGTTAGACAACCTCAGCACCAAATGAACCCTGCACTTAAGGAGATATTAAAAGAAGAATTATAGAAACTCCTTAATGCTAATTTCATCTACCCCATTTCTGGTAGTCAGTGGGTGTCTCCTCTTGTCATAGTTCCAAAGAAGAATGGAAAATGAAGATTTTGTGTCGAATATAGAGAACTTAACAAGGCCACTCAAAAAGACCATTTTCCCTTACCATTTATTGATCAGGTCTTGCACACTCTTTCTGAAAATAAATTCTATTCATTTCTAGATGGGTTTAGTGGCTATAATCAAATACACATTTCTCCAGAAGACCAAAAAATGACAACCTTTAATTGTCCATGGGGTACTTTTGCATACATATTCCTTCCCTTTGGTCTCTACAATGCACCAACAACCTTTCAAAGGGAAATATTAGGTATTTTTTCTGATCTTTTGAATGCTTGTCTTGAAATATTTATGGATGATTTTACACCCTATGGGGATGCTTTTGAGACAGCATTAGCTAACTTGGAAAAAGTGTTGGAACATTGTGAAAAAAATAATGTTGCTCTGAGCACAGAAAAATGCCACATGATGATGACTGAGGGAATTTTGCTAGGACATTTCATTTCAGCAGATGGAATCAAGGTAGATCCTACAAAAAATGAGGTAATCTCGAAAATCATAATCCCTAAGACTCTGAAAGAGGTACATAGTTTTTTGGGACATGCAGGATACTTTAGGAGGTTGGCCACTATGTTGAAAGTTATGTTGCAATTCATTCATGTCTACCAATTGTTTGTGTTACCTTCTCCTAAAAGAGTGTACAAAGATACTATTTCCAAGTTTCGTAAATTCCTTTAGAAAGATCCTCAACAAGTCAAAAAATGGGAATTGTTATCTTGGGAGAAGGTTTGTATTCATGAATGGGGAGGTGGCATAGGTTTTAGGGACCTAGAGAAGGTCAATCAAGAAATGGTAAAAAAAAAATGGCGGGGGTGGTTACGAGGTAGGCGTAAGTTGTGGAAGAAGATATAGGATTGTAAATATAGTCCTGCATGTTTCAGTGAACAAAAGGCGAGGAAACACATTTATCCATTAGGATATCCTATTTGGAATTTTTCCATAGATAATAAACATTTAATCCATAAGAATATATTTTGGGGAATATGAGATGGTAAAAGCCACAGGTTTTGGGAAAAATCCTGACAACAATTTCCATTCTTGGATCAAAGGAATAGTTGTTCCAAATAAGGGATTTCACTGCTTCTCACGGAATGGAGTTGGTTGAATATTTTTGGAAGGAGACAAATCCACACTTCTAATGGAATGAATGAAAGTTGGAAGATAGTTGGTCTGACAACATAGGGGTTCAAAGCTTCATGGTCCTACAACATTCATTACAAGAGAGGTGAATTCAAGTTAATAAGGATAATGATAGTCTCTTTTGGGGATATATATCTTCGGGTATGTTCACAATAAAGGCTTCATATGAATTAATTGATTACAATTTGGAAATCCCTAAATAACCCTTTTGGAGGGAGGTTTGTCAGGCTAAGTTATGGGCAAACATCTATAATTTTTTGTGGCTCATTTGTTGCAGAAGAGTCCTCACGTGGGATCATATTCAAAGGAATGACTTGATTGGACCATCATGGTGCCCTTTATGTCAGAACCATGAAGAGGACATGGAGCATATATTGATTAATTGTGTAGTGACAGAGGATATTTGGACTCAAGTGAGTATTATGTTTGGTTATCTTGATGGAACACCCAATAATGTTTGGGAGACCATTGAATCTTGGAAAGGTTCTCTATTTAAAAACTCCATAGTTAACTGAGATTGGTTACTAGAGGTGGGATTTGTACTTCGGAACTTATGGGAAGAAATAAACATGATTTTAAAAAAAAATCAATTATCTTCTCCTCAGATGGTATGGCATGTCTCCATTTTTAACTTCAAGGAGTAAATCCTTGCAAATAAGTGTGATATTGATGACTAGAAATTTGAAGGAGAGGAAGTTTTAATCTTATATAAGATGGGGCTACCTAAATATATGATGAGACCCTAAAAAAATATGTAAACACTTGCTATAATGTATTCCCCATCTTCACTTTGTAAACCTCTACTTGTCGATTGGGATAAGCATAGGGTGAAGCTTGTATGCCTTGGTGAGGTGGTAATCTAGATGGATAGTTGGCAAGAAAGTGGGTTCACTCAAATGATGGTACAACTGCAAAAAGAGTTAGTGGAGAAGGAGGTGGCCTTGGAAAGGCTCCAAGCAGCTGTCAAAGACTACGAGGAAGCAATACCACCTTCCTTGTCATTGCTAAATCCAACACCATGACTAAAACCACCTTTTTAAGCTCACTTTCCATAGACATTTCTCTAGTGCAGATTGGTGACTTTGAAAAAGCATACCAAAGGCATTAGTTCCAAGATCCTAAAGCAAACGTGCTATGATGAACAAGGATTAGGAAATTCAAGGAATTCTAAACTCCATTATAGATACACAGAGGCCAAGCATAATGGACTAGACTTTGATGGAAAAATGGAAAGGCCCATCACCATCAAGACCATTCTGTAAAACCAAAGACATGTTGGTGTTGGCCTATTCATCAGGAGAAGTAGCAACAACAAATGAAGGTAGTAGTCCACTATCATCTTAGCCTTCTTGTCCAAGAATCTTACCATATCAAGAATGGAATGTCTTTGCACTAGTGCTTAGCATGGTTACACACTCAAGTGATGGAAATATCTCATATAAAGACCAACTGTATATGATAATCAAACAAATTATACCAATTAGTCTTATGCTACCATTACAGTGTAAAAGACTCCATGACTCAACTATCTTTTGCAAAATTTTAAAGGAAAAGTGCACAACTAATTTCAGTTGGTTAACACAAACACCAAAGTTGGATAACTCTACTAGTTTGGTGGTCAATGGGAAATAAGTTAGTGCTGGTAATAGTGTTGAGCCACTAGATGTGAAGTTTAGCCCTTGTCTCCAATGACTACATTAAGCCCTATTCAAAGGTTCAAGGTTGAGCTGGATCTACTTCAGAAGTTAAAAAATGGAATAAGAAGTCCTACAAAGTATCACATCTCTAAGAGGGCTTCAAATATCTAAAGAAATAGGCTCCAGACCTATTGATTTGAGAAGAAGGAAATTTTGAAGCTAATATCTTGAAAAATTGTAGCAGCATCTAAATTCATATTCAAAACAAGCTACAGTTAGTCACCTTCATAATCTCTCTTGAATCATTCTACACTTGAAGCATTCTACATCATGCCCAAGCATGATTACACCATGGAAACACTTTGACATCAGGCCCAACTGGGATAGCCTATGACCTAACAGAATAGACTTATACTAGGATAGTTTATGACCTAACATAATAGACTTCTAGAAAATGGTGGTAGGGAGAAATTGTGGTTGCAAATACTCTAGATCCACTCTTAGGCTAATATAGAATATATAAAATTACGAGAATAGGGGCGCTCATTCTACTACAAAAGGGGTCATTGGGTTGGGGAACCGAAAGATATTAAATTTATGTTGTTGGCCAAGAGGAATGTGAGGGAATTGGAATTGGTTGGAGTTCCTTTGAACGTAACTACAACCCAAGGGAATTAGATAAGATGGATATGATAAAATGGTGGTTATATCACCATAACTAGAACAAGTAAGTATAAAAATAGTATTAAAAAAAAAATTTCAATGTTTAAAATCATGTTCAAACTTAAAATCAAATAGATGAAAAAACACATACAGAAAACCAGATAATAATCATGAACAAGCTTCATATTGAATTATGAACTGTAAAGGAACTTACAAAATGTGACACTACGAACCTGGTCAAGTGCACAAGAAAAAAGATCCTGGACATGGCCATGGTTGACAAGTTTTATTGCCCATGATGCAAGAGGATTTCTACTTGCGCTGCCAAGTCATTCAAAATCCATAATTATCTATACAATAAATACAAGTAATTGATGTAGTATTTTTTACTCTAAGATGCATTCTTATGATAATTTTAGAACATATGTTGAGAATGTCAAAATATACCTGAATAAGCTCCTCTTTGAAAGAACAACTTATTGGATTTGCCTGAACTTTAAACAAGCCTCCCACAATCTGAAAGAGTAGCAACTAAGTCAACAGTGACTTTTTTGTTGCTACGTTGGATTGAGGGAGGTTTTCTCCAATATTAAATCTCTCCAATAAATTATTCTCTACTAAATAGGACCAACCACGTGAAGGTGGAAGCTCTTATGGCCCCTCCCCGCCCTCACATCACTCTCAATTCCCTAATACCCAATCTATATTTCATTTTTTACTTTCATGAAAGCTGAGAAAAAAGTGCTTGACATAAAAATAGTATGATAAATGATTTTTTATTATAATGAAAAAAAAGTTCCAAGTATGGTAACATTTGTCTTATAATAATACAATATTTTACATTATCAAATTTTCTTTTTCTTCTTCCTACTTATAAAGCTCCTAACTACATCATCAACATCATCGTGCTCTACCCCTGTTTTGTGCTTTTCCCGCAGAGATAACCTAGTTGCATAGTCACAATGTCTGGTCTCATGCAGTTGTCTAGTCAACTTAGTGTTTCTAAATTGATATCATAAATTGTCAACCAGGGCTAGTAAATTGTTGAAGTGAAGTGCACCATATGTGCCTAGGTATATTCTTCCTACTTCGTTGTGCTTAGTGTTTTTCTAGTGTTTTTGGTTTTGTGTTTTTATGCTAAGGGGAAAAACTAAATTACTAGCAAAGAGAAGTTACTGATCACACTAAAACAGAATAAAATCTACTCTAAACTATGAATGGTACCAAGAACAGAGAATGCTAATCCACAGATTGTAAAGCTGCTAAGAAAAGTAACTCATAACATTAAACTTAGTCCAATTCATTTCATTAGAGGTATGTTGGAACAAACTGAGAAAAGGATTAGTTTTGATGTAATGAGGTTCTCTTAGTGAACAACAAATTAAAACATCACAGAGAAATCTTATTCGTTGTTAGAAATCTGTTGGAACATTTTGAGAAAAAGATCATCTGTAACATAGTAAAGAATCCTATGCTAAAATAACATATGACACTAGAATTAACTCATTCTGCAACTCATAATGTTACTATTAAGTCTCGTTCAAGGATTATAGATTTCTTGGAACAACTTGGGAAAAAAACTGTTTGTAAAATCATGAGAATCTCTTACATAATTGCAGAACAGTCAATAACTCAAAATAATATAACTAATTCTCGTTCATATAATAGTGATGTGTTAGAAGAGTTTTAGAACAAGAGTAGCTTATAAAATAATGAGGATCTTCTAAATCTAACTAACAGGACTGAAATGCAATTAACAAAACTAAAATGCAATTAACTCAAAGTACTACAGTTAGATCTCATTCACGTATTAGTGATGTATTGGAACAACTTATGAGAACAAGATTGACTATAATATTTGATGTAAGTAAATGACATAAAACATGATGCAAGAGGATAAACTCAGAAAACTGCCTAAGTTAAGAACAAAACAGAGTTAAAGGTTACTTATCTAGAAAATATGCAAAGGCCTTTTCATATAGTAGGGGCCCTCTACCATCAGATTGGCACACGAATCCTTAACTCGTTAAAGTTTCTTCAGATCATGCATCAAAGTTATACTTCTTTCATTAGAAGAAAACGCTCAGAAACAGAGTATCACAGTCTTTGAAAACTAAAACAAAACATCAACTAACTATTTCTCGGTTCACCGAGTTATTTTTATAAGCAACTACATAACTGACATTGAGTAGAAATAGGCATAGGTGTCTTTTATAATCAAAATCGGCCTAAAACTCCTGTTGAAGACTCGTATTTTGTTGAAGACACCTCAAGAGTCCTTATCCTTATAGAAGTCTGCTTCTTGATTTTGGCTTTGTCCACGTGCATAACCACTTCCAGATTTTTGCTCAGCCCTCGTGGAGGACAAGGAATGATGCAAGAGAGTTTTGGAGTCTAACCATATACACATTCCCCCCAAATGACACCTGTAACCTGTTTAAACACAAAGATGGCTACGGAACATATGACTAGCTACAGAATGACTGCATTCTGTAGCTAAGTCTGCTTAGAAATCACTACGACAACAAAACCACAATAGTATAATAAGTCAGTCATTGCATGTATTCTTAAAGTGATTTTAATCATTCTTATTGATCTTTTAGGCCTATAAATGATAAAGGATAAATGGAATGAAGTGGAGTTTGGTGAAAAGAAAAGACATTTTTAGGGCTCAACATACCCCCACTGCAAAACTTTTGCATGTCCTCATGCAATCAATCCATGTATTCTGAAACTTTAGCCAGGACATCTAGCTTCCTTTTTCTGCTTTGTTTGGTGTTCTTTGGTGTTCAATGGCATCTTAGGCTTCCTTATGACCAATTTGAACCTCAGATTTATAAGTGCCCTATTCAATTTCTTGTTTTTCTTCTTCAGCTTCTCACTAGCCTTATACAATTTTTTTCATTTGCAGAGATAGAGTTTGTTCATGTCACTTTTCATTTTTACTTGTTCCCTTAAAATTTCATTTTCATTTTTTATATGCCTATTGAGTACTTCCAATTCATATTTGTCTCTTTTCAGCATTTCAATTGAAGGTTTTTGTGGACTAGGAGTTCTTTTTCTATTTTTTGAGGCTCTTTTTTATAATGATTCAACATAATCATAGATCTGTTGTTGGGCTAGATCTACATCTATAGTTCCTCTATCAGGATCTTCTTTATACTCGTACTCAGGAGATCTGTCAATTGGTGTCTCTTCATCTTCAATATCTATGATTCCTGTTTGCTTAACTCCTGTCTTCTTCAATATGCCTTTAAGCCTATGACTTCTTCTCAGTTTAGATGGTCCCTCACCTTTCTCTTCAGCATCCTTTCTTGTTACCTTTTACTTTTTGAGTTGTTTCTTGATTTTGGCCAATTTTTCAGAGATAATTTCCTCACTATCTTCTTGTGTAGATTTATCAGTTTTAATTTCAATAGATTTCGCAACTTTTCCCCTCCTGCTTATTCTTACAGGTTTTTCTTCAAACAGAGTTTCTTTAGGTTCTTCAAAATGATTTCTCAAGAGGAATTCATCCCAACTATCCCCTACCTTCCTCAAATGATGCTCAATTAAAATTTTAACTAAGCCATGATGATATAAGGTGGTTTCTAAGAACTGAATCCTTTTTTGGACATTAGAAGCCATCCTTTTTATACTATTGAGTAAGAAAAAGGGTAGATTTATCTCTTCATCTAGGAAATTCATCATAAGTCTAATGTGATAAACATATAAAGTGCCAAATCTCCCCTCACATGTTATAAAATTTTGAAGAATTAGCAACATATTTCGCCATTTATTTTTCAAGGCTGAACTAGGAATACCTTTCTTGAATACTGAAGTGTCCATAGATGGTGTTTTTAACATCTGTCTCTAGGATTTATTGTGAAATTATTTGTTTTTAAACCATATCTCACCTTTCCTTTGCAACTCTGTTGTTTCTGCTATGAAGGATTCCGTGATGATGAATTTAATATCACCAATTTTGACCTCTGACCCGTTGAATGACCGGGTAAATGACTTGGTGACATCCTTGTGAAATCCATTGAACTTCTCCATAAAATTTAGCCATCCAACCTGTTGTAACATCTCTTTAATTTGAAGGTAAACTTCTAGATATTTAGTTCTGACTGGTTCAGACCTTACAATAAGTCCCATTGCTTATTTTCCTCAGCTTCAATTTACTGCTCTGTTACTGCTCTCCTGTTTGAGGTAAAAATGGTTGTAGAGGGTTGTCTCACCCTAAAGATGACTTCTCTATTTCTGCAGATAGAAATTGGCTACGAAATATAATGGCATTAAGTGGATACGGGATGAGTGAAATACGGTGAGGGTAAATCATAAGAATGATTGAGTTTGAGAGTTTGTCATGGAGTAAAAGACCGCGGAGAAATCTCATGAAGATTTTCAAAATCATCAATGAATGTTTTGGGTTAATGACGTGACCTAATAGGTCACTTCAAGTACTGGTCGTTAACTTCTAATTAATGATGATTTGATATAGAGTAGAATGGAAGGGATTTGTTCAAGGGTTTTATGATAGGCTTGATCAATTCGAATAATCAAAATAACTTTATGAAACATATATATCACTTAACCATACTATATCTTTCATAATTTGATATCATAATAATTTCATACACAATTTTACCTTAGCCCTTCTTTTAATTTTTGTTGCTTTAATATGCTTTGTCTTTCTTTTGAAAATTATTGATCTTTTAGACTCCATAATCCTTTTGATTTTGCTTGCTGAAGTAGGTTTGCAGGATCAATTGGTTGCTGAACAAGTGGCTGCTGAATGGTTGGCTACAGAAAAGATGGCTGCAGAATAGTTGGCTGCAGAAAAGATGGCTGCAGAATATCTGGCTGCCGAATGTACCTGTAAAAGCTTTGAGACGTGGAATGAAATGATTTGAAATATGGATGGAATGAAGTATGAAATGAAATGAAATGGATCATGAAATGGAGTGGAATGAAGTGAGATATGATGGAATGAGATGAATCATACATTTGGAATGGAATGAAATATGGAAAGTGAGTCTGCAACTTATGATTTTATGATACTTGATTGTAGAAAAAGGGAAATTTTGAAAAGCTAAAGTGTCAATAGGATTCTGATTTTCACTTTATCTTTTCTGTATAAACATGCTAATCAATGATTAGTTTTCATGTTTATACCTTTTTTTTTTCAACTAATTACTGAAAATACAATTAAGTTGATGAAGAAAGATTCTTCTTCATTAACTTCACATCACTATTCTCTTGGAATCTCTTGACAAATTCTTCTCTTGAAAGTGGCTTATGATACAGTTTCAATCTATGACCATTTACAAGAAAAGTCACCTTATCTTCATCTATTGTCCTGATTTTTATTGCTCCATTGTCAAAAAAATTCACAATTTCATATGGCCCAAGCCAATGTGTTTGGAATTTACCTTGAAAATCTTTGAACTTTGAATCAAACAAGAGGGCCCAGTCACCTTATTTGAATTTATTTTCCTTAATGTACTTATCATGCCATCTATTCCTTTGCTGTTGGACTATATTTTTTCTCTACACTGCATCCTGTCTAATCTCATCCAATTCATTAATCTACTCCAATCTATGCTTTTGTGCCTCTATTAGATCAAGTCCTAGCTGGAATGCCATTTTAAAAGTTTGAATCTGAAACTCTATGGGAAACAATACTTGTTTTCCATAAACAAGTTCATAAGGGGTATCACCGGTTGTGCTTCTCCATGTAGTCCTATAGGCCCACAAGGCTTCAATAAGCCTGTCTGCCCAATCTCTTCTATGTAAATGAACAGTCTTTGTTAGGATCCCTTCAATGACCTTATTGGTACATTCCACTTGGCCATTTTCTTGTGGATGATAGGGAGTAGATTTTCTGTGTCTGATTTTGTACTTCTCTACCATTTTTTCCACCAAATTTGATGTGAATTGAGCTCCTTTATCCGTAACAATTTCTCTTGGGACACCAAAATGAGTAAAAATATCCTCAAAAATAAAATTAACTACAGATGCTTCAGTAGCAGAAAGTAATGGCTTGGCCTCTACCCATTTGGTAACATAATCAGTGCAAACTAATATATATTTCTTTTGTCTTGATGGAGGACTAATAGGTCCTACAAAATCTAAAGCCCATTTCTCAAAAGGTTCAATATGTACTTGAGGCTGTAATGGCATCTCACCTGAAGGAGAAGGTTTCCCTACCCTTTGGCAGCTGTCACACCTTTTGACATACTCTTTAGCATCTTTAAAGAGGGATGGCCAATAATATCCTAAATGAAGGATCTTATAAGTTGTCCTTTTATCAGCAAAGTGTCCACCACAAGGTTCATCATGACATGCCTTGAGGATCTCAGGCATCTCGTCTTCTCAAACACATCTCCTAATAATAAAGTTTGGACCTATTTTGTATAACTCATTAGCAACCCATGAATATTTTTCACTGTCATAAATGATCTTTCTTTTATCTCTTGCATTCATAATTGAAGGAAATTTCCCTGAAACTAGATAATTGGCAATGTCAGCAAACGAAGGAGTTTGAGTAGAAATTGCAAAAAGATATTCATCAGGGAATTGATCTTCAATTGGAGTATTGTCTTTGATGTTTTGGAGTCTAGATAGGAAATCAACTACTGTATTTTGTTTTCCAGGCATATCTATAATGGTGATATTAAATTCCTATAAAATCAATAACCATCTTATGACTCTGCCATTAGTAATTGATTTGTTCATTAAATATTTAATTGCAGAGTGATCTGTGTGAACAAAAGTTTCATAGCCTGTTATATAGTGTCTGAAATTATTTATGGCATGAACAATAGCTAAGAACACTTTTTCAGTTTTAGTATAATTTAACTCTGAAGGGGTCAAATTTTTACTTCTATAGTAGATGGCATAAGGAACGAGGTCTTTTTGTCCCAATACAACTCCTAAAGCTGTATCTGAGGCATCTGTTGAAATATGAGAAGGTAATTTCCAGTTAGGTCCCCTTAAAATAGGTGCTTCAGATATTTTTGTTTTCAGGGTCTCAAAGGCTAACTAGCAATCAGGATTCCACTTGAATTCACAGTCCTTGGTAAGTAATTTGAAAAGTGGAGATGCTATCTTGGTGATTTTTTCTATAAATCTTTTGTAATACCCCATAAATCCTAGAAAACTAATAACATATTTTTGACAACTTGGAATAGATAAGTTAGAGATGACTTCAACTTTTGACTCATCAACTCTAATCCCATCTCCTGAAATGTGATGCTCCAAAACAATCCCTTCAATAAACATCATGGAACACTTCTCATGACTTAGTGAAATATTTTCTTATTTACATCTCTTTGAAACTTTTTCCAAGTTTGCTAAGGCTTCTTCAAATTTGTTTCCATAGATTGTGAAATCATCCATATATACCTCCACACATTCATGTATTAGATCTGAAAAGATTCCTAGTACTGCCCTTTGAAATGTTGCAGGTGCATTGCATAGTCCAAATGGAAATACTTGGTAAGCATAGGTACCCCAAGGATAGGTAAATGTGGTTTTGTCTTGATCTTCAAGTGCTACTTGAATTTTATTATAACCACTAAACCCATCTAAAAATGAGAAGTACGTTTTTCCAGCTAATGTATCTAATACCTGGTCTATGAAAGGTAGGGGAAAATGATCTTTAAGAGTAGATTTGTTTAATTCCCGGTAGTCAATACATAACCTCCATTTACCATTTTTGTTTGGCACAATTACCAAAGGAGAAACCCACTGACTATCTGAAATGGGATAAATAAAGTTGACATTTAACAATTTCTGCAATTCTTCCTTAACAATCTCCCTAAGGTTTGGATTCATCCTTCTCTGAGGTTGTCTAATTGGTTTACAATTTTCCTCTATGTAGATGTGATGAGTGCAAGTCTTAGGGCTTATCCCTTTCATATCAGTGTACTCCCATGCATATGCAGAAGAATGTCTCTGTAATATTTTGACTAGCTGTTCTTGTTGAAAATTTTCTAGGTTCTTGTTTATGTTTAAAGTTTTACCTGGAAATATCTCAACTATAGAGCTGCCAAATTTATCCATGGAGTAAAGATACATATGTCTTGATGATAAAAACTCAATGTTGGATTCTTCTTGAAATTTTTCATATTTGTATTCTGAAGAGGATTCAAAATTTTCTAAGGTATTTAGAATCTAGCTATTTTCACTAATTTCTGAAATTGTGAAGAGAGGTTGTATATCTTCTTCATCCTCAATCCATTGAGTATCATCTAACTCTGTAATTGTTCTTGCTGGAGGATACAAGGTAAATTTTTTGGTTGAAATACCATCAGAGATGTACATATCACCGGATCTACAGCTAATGAAAGCATCAGCTGTAGCTAACCAAGGTCTTCCTAATATAATAGGATGTCCTCCTAGATTATTTTTAGGAGTTAGGATCATAAAATCCACAGGGTACACCCAAGAATATAAGGACACTGGAATGTCTTCTATTACCCCATCATGTTTAATCACAGATCTATCTGCTAATTGTAATAATGTGGGTGTAAAAAGAAGATTAGAAAGTTTTAGTTTATCCATGATTTGTCTACTCATGATATTGGTTGCTGCTCCTAAATCAATCAGTGTGTTTTGGATCTCAGTTCCATTGATGTGTATTTTAACAACTGGATTTCCTGGGTCTAGATACTTTGGAATAGCAATCTTACCCATCATGATATCTACTATTTTTCCTGCCAGTTGAATTTTCTGTCTCTTTTATTCTTTTTCCTGTTTTTTTCATGCTCAACTCCTTTATTGTCTTTGCTAAGATTGGAATTTCCTTGATAGCTTGTAATAATGGAATCTTAATACAAACATTTCTTAGCTCATCTAGGAAATCATAATTGGGCATCATAATTTGTTTCTCTACGCCCTTATCAATTTGTAATCTTTCTGGAAAGGGAGGTGTAGAGGTGAATGTTGATGGCTGCTCCAATATAGGAGTTGAAATTATTGGTTCTTTTTGTTTTGATTTTTCAATATTTGAGTCTTGAAAATATGTGCTCTCTTCAAGAATTTTATTTACACGTAGAGAATCTTCCTCAGATTTTTTTTTTCGCTTGTATGATTACAGAAGGCTTTTTCTTTTCAAGTATTCTTCCAGACCTAAGTTGAACATCATTAAGGTCTAAAGGAGTGATCAAATAGGTTGGGAACTGTTGGCCTTCTATCATGTATGTGTTTTGAGGATTTTTATTGTTGGGGTTTGGTATAGGTTGGGCAGGTAACTGATTTTCTTTCTGAGGAAATGGTAATGGAAGTGGTGGATTTTGATGTTGAGGATTTTGTTGAGGAGGGAAATTTGGATATGGTGGATAAGATGGTGGATATTGATAATATTGAGAGCATCTTCCATAGGGATTTTGTGCTCCTTGTGCCCAAGTTTGAGATTGATTTTTGAATTGGGGCCAAGGTTGCTGCCAAGAATTCCAATTTGGTGGGGTTTGATTATACATCTGATCATTGAATCCTTGTGTTTGAGGTCCTTGCCAAGGCCTCCTAGAGACAAAATTGAGAGATTTTGTGGAATTTGTAGGGGTTTCTTCTTGAAAGACAACTTTAAGACCATGAAGTGAAGGACAACTCTTGGTCTCTTGTTTTTCTGAACAAATTACACAAGTATCTACTATTTTTTCATCCAAAGGGCACTCTCGCAAGGCATGCTTCTTTCTACATTTGGGACAAAAGATTGCTAAGGCATCCAATTCAGCTTTTTGCTTGTTTTGTAACTTAAGGGTGTCTATTTGTTCACTAAGACTCCCTAAAATGTCAGATTTGAATTCATCAAGCATATGTCCTATTTCTGCCCTACTTGCTGTCCCAGAAGCAGACTTACTTGCCCTTGCAAGAGCAGGGTCTCTTTGACCTTTTAAAGTTTTAGGTTTCCCTCTTGAAAGGTTGATACATAATTCAGCTATTTTAGGTAATGTGAGCTGAGATATATCTCCTTTTCCCATCATATTAAGGACATCTAGCCATTCATCCCTAATTGTCTTCAACAAGAGAGCTTTCAAAGTATCTTGGTATAAGATTTCCATTTTTTCTCTCTTGATGTTATAGTTAAATATTTCCAACAAATCTTCTAGGTTTTCATCCTCTTTCTGTATCATTTTGAATACTTCCTCCTTATGGTTGATTGGCATACAGTAATCCAAATACATCTCTAGAAATGCTTGTTTCATATCTTCCCATGTCCTAATAGAACTATTTATTAAACTCATAAACCATTTAATGCTGCTCCTTTCAATGTTGAAGGGAATAGTTTAAGTTTTTGAGCATCTTGTAAGTAATCATAGGTTCTACGTAGGACTTCAAATTCAAATAGGAAGGTTTCAAGATATTCACTTTTGAGTCCATAAAATTTTGGAAGGGCAGAGGGTGAAATATTTTTCTTATTTGCATTGGTTTCTTCATCTACTATAGGAAACCCAAAAGAGCTTCCCATTTCACTTCTACCTTTTCCTATGCCTCCTTCTTCACCTCTAACTCCTTCTCTTTCTGCACCTCTAACTCCTTCTCCTCTACCTCTACCTCTACCTCCTCCAAATAGTGTATGTTCTCCATTAAAGACTCCTCCTCCACCTTCTTCTGCCATGGTGGATTCTTCTGTGGAAGTGAAAAAGTTTATGTCTCCAGCAGGGGTCCTTGGATCTTCTTCTAAGACAGGTTCAGTGGATGAAGTGGAAGGTCTCTCTGATGGAATATGTGATCTTAAGTCTTCTGGAAGTCTATGATCAGTATAGTATGGAATGTAGGTTTGAGTTGAAGGTGTGTTGCCTCTTGGTCTTGGTGGAAAAAGTGTTGTTCTAGGAATCAAGCTTCTACTTCTTATAAATGATCTGAAATTGTGAGAACAAAAGATTTCTTATACAGAGATTGACAGTAGGGGCTTTTATTGGTTATTTAACCTTTACTAGAAAGGATGAAACCAGAAGCTTCTGGCCCTCTTACTGGCTCTGCGTAAAGAAATATAATGTAAACACTAAATATATCTGGCCAATGAAAGTATTTGTTTATGTATGCAAAGTATTCATTAACCAAAATTGTATGTGTGAATAAGCAAGTTCAAGTATTCTGCAATGGAAGTAATGTGGTTTGAAGTGAAACTAATGAGTTTTGATCACTGTAGAAGTCTGATTGGGAAAAGTGGACTTATGAAAAGTTACTGTTTAATGTAGTAAAATATGAAATATAATAGCAAAAATGCACAACATAACAGTAAGCATTTGTTTAAGCATTTCACCCCCCTTTTGGGCTACCTCTGCTGGGTCCAAAAGCCTCCAAATAGGCTTTTCCCTCTTTCATTAATGCTCAAATTAAAAATTACATTGTGTAGAAAGCCTCAAAAGGAAAAATTAGCTACAAATTCAGAAACAGAGGACTGAAAATAGTAAAAATCGACTATTCATTCACCTCAAATGGATGAGTATAGTCCAATACAGCTGATCTTTCACCAAGCCCTGGTGGCTCCACAAGAAAATTCGTTGATAAAATCACTGACAGAGTTCCCTGATGGCTCTGAAACCTATCCCAATAGCTCCAGAATGCTTCAATTCCCCAAATTCAAAAAAAAAATTTGCTTCAATTGGACTTCCCTAGCCAAAGTTATGGCTAACTGAAGTTTTGCCCAGTGTCCCCTTGAAAAGCTCCACCAAATCTGGTGGAACTCTAGTTAACCCCGACAAATATGGGGTCTGGTGCTATATTTGGCACCTTCACCGCTTTTACCGCCAACCATGGGTGCCAAAGAAATAAGGTCTTATCATAAGACTGAAATGTTTGGGTGTTGTTCATTGCGTGAACCTTGGAACAATAAGGTGGAAACTTTAATATATAACCGTGTATAAAGTCAAATTTTGGCCATTTTTTAACTGAAATTTAGAAAATTCAAAGCTGAATAAATTTCTCATACGGCATCGGTTTTCAGTGTCGTTCATGTCTACAAGATCATTTTTCCGAGCTCTTTCCTGTCGTTCTATTTTGGACCAATTCTGAGCAACTTCATTTTTGAGCATTTTTCTACAAGAGAATTGATCTCCTGATCACACCTCCCAAATGGGAAGCTTTTGGACCCCAAAAGCTCTCTGATTACTGAAACGGATGATGTGGAGACTGATTCTCCACTCTTCCACCCTTGAATAACTAAAATCTACCCGATTTCATCAAATGGAGCTTTTGAGAAAATGATAATCTGTCTCTAGAATCAACTGATCGACCATTGCTAAGATTGACTGAGTCATGATGCAAATGATTAAAATTTGCAGAACAGCAATTGTAATCTGCAGAAAACAAAAATTTTCTACACTGATCAAACTTCCCAAAAGACTTAAAATAACTTTCACCTTGCAAACTGTTCCCATGGCGAATTCTACCATTCTGAAACCAACTTTTTTCCATGCTGAATTGTGTGTCCTCCTTGCTTCCACTGCTTTTCTTTGACACTTCATTCAGTGCATTGGCTGACCCAAAAGGTAATTTTTGCAACATAACATCATCTTCTTTCAAAGACAAACTGTTATTAAACTGAGACAAATCATTAGGAACATCATAAAAAGGCGAATGCTCAAAATCTGGTCGTTTCAACATTAACAAAGTTAGACTTTGACTTGCATTAACCAGTCTTTTCAATTGACTTTCATGGAGTAAAGAAGATTCCAACTTCTTCTTGTGAGCTCTCACAATGTACTCTTTACCATCTTTGAACAAGTGATACTTGTTTTCATGGCGATGAAATATAGCCTTCCTGTCAAATAAATAAGGACTTCCCAAAACAATTCCTAAGATATCAAGCGACACCACATCAAGTCCCACTGAGTCAATAAAGTGTGCAGTTATTGCAAAGCGCAATATGAACTTCCTTGAGACTTTTTAATTAGCATCCTTGCATATCCATCCAAGTGGATAAGGCTTCGGATGTGGAATGGTCTCAAGTTTAAGCTACTTGACCAAATATTCAGATATAAGATTCGCTTGTGACCCACTGTCAAATAGTGTGTCAATTTTGGTATGTTTTGAAATTACCCTCACATGGAAGAGCTCTATCCTCCTCTTTTCCTCATGAGTATCTTTGTGACAATTCAAAGAGCTAGAACTGGGAATTGTGTCTTGCACCACTTCTTTCCCCTTAATGTTATTTAAAACCATGGCTATGCTTTTTGTCTCATCTCCTGAGTCTGACCCTAAGTCTTGCTCAAATGTTGCTACAGTTTTCTCCTTTTCTTTGGTCTTGTTTTTGTTCTTGTATTTTTCTGGTTTCAGTTCAGGATGAAGCTTCCAGCAATGATCTTCATCATGACTTGTCTTTGAACAATTCTTGCAAAAGAACTTTCCTTTTTCTTTTCTTGAATTTGCAACTCTCTTATTTCCTTTGTTTTTGAAATTACTATCCTCATCAAAAGTATTCTTTCCTCTAGCTTCTAAATGTGTAGCCTGCACACAGACTTCATCTAAGCTGGTAGGATTGAACATTAGAATAGTATGTTGTAGGTAATTTTGCAAACCTCCTATGTATTTCAACAAGGTGTCTTGACTTTGTAAGTCTACTCCAAGTAGAAGTGCTCTCCTTCTAAACTCTTGGGTATAATCTTGCACATTTTGACCTTTAAGTTGCCTAAAAATTTGCCAATTCATAATTGCTTTCTGAATATGAGCAAGAGGATAAAACTATTTCTTAATAGCTGTAATAAACTCATTCCAAGTTATAGTTATCTTACCATGCTTTTTAATTTCCTCCTTGGTCTTGGCTTCCCACCAAACCAAAGCTGCTCCATCCATTCTCAAAGAGGCTAATTGGATTTTTGTTTCATCATCATGCAAATTCTGAATCCTTAGATAGACTTCCAACTGTCTAATCCAGTTATCCAATTTTTCTGCATTCACATCACCATTAAACATCGGAAACTCAAACTTCACATCAAGCTTTAACAAAGGATTTTTAAGAGATGTTTTTGTTTTGTGTGACTGATTAACAGAAGTTGAAGAGGATGATGTGGAGGAAGAGGATGACAATGGAGATGAAGGATCACCATTTCCTCCATTCCCTTTCTTAGACTTATCATTGTCTTTCTTCCCTCCTGAAGAATCTCCTTCTTCTTTTTGGTTTCTAGACCCTTCTTCAGCAATCCTATCATTTCTTTCCTGATAGAGGATCCTAACCATCTCATTCATGTCCAAGAAAGCTTTTCTAAAGACTCTTTCTTCTTCCTTGGGATCCATTTCCTCATGTACTTCTCCTTCTCTGGAAGACATGTTTGTGGTTGATTCTAAGGCTAATGAGGATGAAATGGAAGGTGGAGATAATGGCACCCTAGCCCTCCTTGGTTGAGGATTAACTAGTGCTCTAACCAATTGACCTTCCCCTCTTTTCAATTTCAGCCTAGTAAGCATCAAATTTTGTAGAATAACACAATATTCTTGCACAAATTTCACAAACTTTTGAGCACAACCTAGAGCTCTGATACCAATCTGATCTGAAATTGTGAGAACAAAATATTTCTTATACAGAGATTGACAGTAGGGGCTTTTATTGGTTATTTCACCTTTACTAGAAAAGATGAAACCAGAAGCTTCTGGCCCTCTTACTCACTCTGCCTAAAGAAATATAATGTAAACACTAAATAGATCTAGCCAATGAAAGTATTTGTTTATGTATGCAAATTATTCATTAACCAAAATTTTATGTGTGAATAAGCAAGTTCAAGTATTCTGCAATGGAAGTAAAGTGGTTTGAAGTGAAACTAATGAGTTTTGATCACTGTATAAGTCTGATTTGGAAAATTAGACTTATGAAAAGTTACTATTTAATGTAGTAAAATCTGAAATATAACAGCAAAAATGCACAGCATAACAGTAAGCATTTGTTTAAGCAGTTCACCCCTCTTTTGGGCTACCTCTGCTGGGTCCAAAAGCCTCCAAATAGGCTTTTCCCTCTTTCATTAATGCTCAAATTAAAAATTACACTCTGTAGAAAGCCTCAAAAATAAAAATTAGCTGAAAATTCAGAAACAGAGGACTGAAAACAGTAAAAATCGACTATTCATTCACCTCAAATAGATGAGTATAGTCCAATACAGCTGATCTTCCACCAAGCCCTGGTGGCTCCAAAAGAACATTCACTGATAAAATCACTTACAGAGTGCCCTGATGGCTCTACAACCTGTCCCAATAGCTCCAGAATGCTTCAATACCCCAAAATCAAAAAACAATTCGCTTCAATTGGACTTCCCTAGCCAAAGTTATGGCTAACTGAAGTTTTTCCCAGTGTCCCCTTGAAAAGCTCCACCAAATCTGGTGGAACTCCAGTTAACCCCGACAAATATGGGGTCTGGCGCTATATTTGGAACCTCTGTCATTTTTACTACCAAACGTGGGTGCTAAAGAGATAAGGTCTTATCATAAGACCGAAATGTTTGGGCGTTGTTCATTGCATGAACCTTGGAACAATAAGGTGGAAACTTTAATATATAACCGTGTATAAACGCAAATTGCGCTCCACGTGACCAACCATTCAAATGGTTAAACGCGTCGATTGGAATAGCTCCAGGTTCCGAGCAGTTGGTTTCATGCAGAGGGGGCTGGCCCCCTTTCTGCCCCGCCCAAAACAAATTTGAAGTTTAAATACAAATTCATTCTGCCATATATTAAGAACCACAGCTCTGGCCCAACGGTTGGGCCGTTCCGTTGCCACCGCCACGACCCCGGTTCGAATCCTGCCGCGACCATAATATAATTTTGAATGCCCATTTTGTTGGTTCTTAGGGCCACGTGGAGGCCTCCGGGTTGGCCACGTGGCGCCCACCGATTGACTGCTTGCGGAATATTCTATGGAATATTCCACGAAATATTCCCAAAATATTCAGTGGAGTATTCTTTTTTTAATAATTTTTTTTTTTATAAAGTCAAATTTTGGCCATTTTTTAACTGAAATTGAGAAAATTCAAAGCTGAATAACTTTCTCATACAACGTTGGTTTTCAGTGTCGTTCAAGTCTACAATATTGTTTTTCCGAGCTCTTTCTAGTCATTCTGGTTCAGACCAATTCTGAGCAACTTCATTTTTGAGCATTTTTCTACAAGAGACTTGATCTCCTGATCACACCTCCCAAATGGGAAGCTTTTGGACCCCAAAAGCTCTCCGATTACTGAAACTAATGATGTGGAGACTGATTCTCCACTCTTCCACCCTTGAATAACTGAAATCTACCCGATTTCATCAAATGGAGCTTTTGAGAAAATGATAATCTGTCTCTGGAATCAACTGATTGACCATTGCTAAGATTGACTGAGTCATGATGCAAATGATTAAAATTTGAGGAACAGAAATTGTAATCTACAGAAAAAAAAAAAATTTCTACACTGATCAAACTTCCCAAAAAACTTAAAATAACTTTCACCTTGCAAACTGTTCCTATGGCGAATTCTACCATTCTGAAACCAACTTTTTCCCATGCTCAATTGTGTGTCCTCCTTGCTTGGACTTCTTTTATTTGACACTTCATTCACTGCATTGGCTGACCCAAATGGTAATTTGTGAAACATAACATCATCTTCTTTCAAAGACAAATTGTTATTAAACTAAGACAAATCATTAGCAACATCATAAAAAGGCGAATGCTCAAAATCTGGTTGTTTCAACATTAACAAAGTTAGACTTTGACTTGCATTAACCAGTATTTTCAATTGACTTGCATGGAGTAAAGAAGATTCCAGCTTCTTCTTGTGAGCTCTCACAATGTACTCTTTACCATATTTGAACAAGTGATACTTGTTTTCATGGTGATGAAAGATAGCCTTCCTATCAAATAAATAAGGACTTCCCAAAACAATACCTGAGATATCAAGCGGCACCACATCAAGTTCAACTGTGTCAATAAAGTGTGTAGTTATTGCAAAGCACAATATGCACTTCCTTGAAACTTGCAAATTGGCATCCTTGCATATCCATCCAAGTGGATAAGGCTTCGAATGTGGAATGGTCTCAAGTTTAAGCTGCTTGACCAAGTCTTCAGATATAAGATTCGCTTGTGACCCACTATCAAACAGTGTGTCAATTTTGGTATGTTTTGAAATTACCCTCACATGGAAGAGCTCTATCCTCCTCTTTTCTTCATGAGTATCTTTGTGACAATTCAAAGAGCTAGAACTAGGAGTTGTGTCTTGCACCACTTCTTTCCCCTTAATGTTCTTTAAAACCATGGCTATGCTTTTTGTCTCATCTCCTGAGTCTGACCCTAAGTCTTGCTCAACTGTTGCTACAGTTTTCTCCTTTTCTTTGGTCTTGTTTTTATTCTTGTATTTTTCTAGTTTCAGTTCAGGATGAAGCTTCCAACAATGATCTTCATCATGACTTGTCTTTGAACAGTTCTTGCAAAAGAACTTTCCTTTGTCTTTTCTTGAATTTTCAACTCTCTTCTTTCCTTTGTTTTTGAAATTACTATCCTCATCAAAAGTATTCTTTCCTCTAGCTTCTAAATGTGTAGCCTAGACACAGACTTCATCTAAGCTGGTAGGATTAAACATTAGAATAGTATGTTGCGGATAATTGTGCAAACCTCCTATGTATTTCAACAAGGTGTCTTGACTTTGTAAGTCTACTCCAAGTAGAAGTGCTCTCCTTCTAAACTCTTAGGTATAATCTTGCACATTTTGACCCTTAAGTTGCCTAAAATTTTGCCAATTCATGATTGCTTTCTGAATATGAGCAAGAGGATAAAACTGTTTCTTAATAGTAGTAATAAACTCATTCCAAGTTAGAGTTATCTTACCATGCTTTTTAATTTCCTCCCTGGTCTTGGCTTCCCACCAAACCAAAGCTACTCCATCCATTCTCAAAGAGGCTAATTGGATTTTTGTGTCATCATCATGCAAATTCTGAATTCTTAGATAGACTTCCAACTGTCTAATCTAGTTATCCAATTTTTCTGCATTCACATCACCATTAAACATCGGAAACTCAAACTTCACATCAAGCTTTAACAAAGGATTTTTAAGAGATTTTTTTGTTTTGTGTGACTGATTAACAGAACTTGAAGAGGATGATGTGGATAAAGAGGATGACAATGGAGATGAAGGATCGCCATTCCCTCTATTAGAGTCGGTCTTTACGTCCCTCCGTCAGAGATCATTTCTCTTATTGCATTTCATTTTTTAGGTGTCTCATTCAGCTCATTCATCTGCATTTCGTTAGGGGCATGTCATTATCTAATGGAAGGGCTTTGTCTCTTCACTCGTTTCCCTCATGTTTGTACCTGCTGGTTGGTCAAAATTCATCAAAATTCATCAAGTTGATTTCAGTCATTTACAGTCATAGATGACATTTTGGTCGAACAAGAGTCATTTCAGTTTTTAGGTCTAGGGTTTGGTCTTCATAATGTCAAATAATACCAGCAGATCATGGGGAGGTTCTAAATAAGTTTTCATTTCAATATTTTCATCATCAATAATACTCGGGGATGATTCTTCTTCAAAACCCTATTTTGAAGAAGAAATCGTCAAAGTTATTTTTGTAATAAATATGTAATTTTTAAAGTTTTCCGTCATGAAGAATTCAGATGCAGCCCTGGTCCTCCTTTTCCGAAATCCAATGCCACCATCCCTGCAAAAAATCAACCAAGAAGCCATCATTTCAAGCCAAAAAATCAAAGAGGAAACTTGAAAAAACAGAGTTGTATTAAAAGTGAAAAAGTGCCAAGCCAAAACATTACAAAGTGGGTTTTTGAGAAACAAAAATCAAATCCATTACTATTTGAGATATTTTCATTGTTTTAATAGCCATTTGCATCCAACAGATCGATTGAAAGTCGAAGTTTAGTGGTGAGAGGGCGAAACTGTAATTTTGAAGCCAAGACTATGTTTAGAGTGCACGCGGCGCATTGGGTAAGAGCGTGGTGCACATAGGCTGTGCGACGCACTGGGCCTCCTGCCACAGTGCTTTTCTCCAATTGACATGGCGCATCCATGAGATGTGGCGCACTGGATTTGTGCGCGGCGCACAGAGCCTCCAAGACAAAAATTCATCACATCTTCAATAAAAACCAAAACAATTTCATTTCTTCTGCTCCAAGTAAGTTTCAAAATTCTTGCCCATCGATTTTAGATCGTGTTTGGTGTGGTTTGAAAGTGAAGCATAAGAATTTAAATTCCAAAATGATAAACCCTCTCAAAATGTCAAGATGCTCTTAGGGTTTGTATTCGAATTTTAAAGGGTGTGATTTTTGTGCCAAGAAACTTCATAGCACATTCCCTATCACTGTCGCAATATCATTCAAATCCCTAAACCCTATCATGTTCCCTCTCCCATATCATTTGTGGTAAATTCCCAAAAACCCCCATATCCATAAACATAGTCAAGTGATTGTTTTTGCATTAATCTCACTTGACAAACCCCCACTCTTCCCACTGTTCATACTTAGCACAACCCTTCATTTTCCTTTGGCATATTTGGCATTGAAGCAAAAACACATATTTCTCATTTTCAAACCAATCAAACACACACTTGTTATATACATTGCAAAAAACTATGTCAGAGAAAAATTCATCATATGAGCAAGAATATGAGCAGGACAGTGACTCAACCACCGAGCTTAATGTACCAAGAAGGCCTCATAAAAGTGGTAAGCACGTCAGAGAAGATCCCACTTCCTTGACTTAGTTGCAGGCCTTCCCGCTTCCAATGGCATGATTTCAGCAACATTCATGTTTTCAGTATTGTGAGATGATTTCTCAGATTCAGCATCATCAGGAGCTGGTTCGATTATTTTTCCTACATTTGCGTGATGGTCATGTAAACCTTGCTGGAGTGAACTTCACCTTGACACTAGAAACCATTTCTCAGGCAACCGGGATACCAAACATAGGTGAAGAGTGGAATAAGAGACAACAGCTGGATAGAGCATATTATGAACCTTACATCAGGCCTGGTTATATGAGGCAGCTCAGCAGGGTGTTTCCTTTCAGATTCTTGAAGGAGTCCTATGCGTCATTAATGAAACTCATCATTAGATACTTCAGTTGCGAGGGTAGATTCTCACGCCTTTATGCATACCACATCAGACTGTTGATGCATTTCATGAGAGTGAGACTGATGAATATTCCATACTTCATGTGCCAAAACATAGAGCGGATGACTACCCTTGTGCAGAAGAAGACTCCAGAGCAGCAACATAACAACATTTATCATTATGCGCTCATCAAGATGATTGTGGTACATCAGCTTGGATTGCAGGGCATTGCATGGGAGGAGTTCATTTCCCGTGACTTCTTTACAGCCCCTCAGCCTCCTCTAGAGATTTTTCATGATGTAGGTGAGCCTTCACATCAGTTTGAGGTTCCTGAGATAGATCCTATCAGTGTTCCAGTGTGTGTTACCTATCAGAGAGGTACCAGATCCTTATTTGCAGCAGCACGACGAGTAATATCTCCACCCGGGGTGGAAAGGGTCTCGTTACCTTCGACAACAGCGCGAGTACTATCTCCACTTGGAGTGGAAGGGGTCTCGCCTTCTACATCAGCACAGGTACAGGACAGAGGCAAGAAGCCTATGCAGGATGAGGGCCCCTCAGGAGGCCAAGATACTGATTTTATATTGATAGATGTTGATTCGAGCTCTCCCAGCTCAAAGCTGAAAGAAATCATCCAGGAGCAGAAAGCTGAGATCGACACACTGACCGAGAAATTGCAGAGAGCTCAGTGGGTTATAAATTACTTGGAGCAGCGGAATAAACAATTGGAGGATCAGCAGACACTCATAGAGTTGCGGCAAATCCGTGAAGACCGTGAATTGGCCCTAAAAAGACCAAGTGACATGACATCGTTTGAGCAGGAGAATTGCCTTACGAGAGTCAACATTCATCTTGAGAA